>CM076579.1:1583452332-1583553154 GCA_034641835.2 Pinus albicaulis
ATACACACACACCATGGTAATAGTTCCATTTTCGGCAGTAAGGTAGCTACTTATTCAAAAGGAACTGGGAGAAAAGAGAGAAAATTGGGTAACTGCTTTGCAGGAATATGGCATTGACATAAGACCAACCAAAATCATCAGAGGGAAAGGTCTTTGTAGATTACTATCTGGATCATCCAACATATTAGATGATTAAGAGTCTGGTAACATTGTACACATTTATATGGTAAGCCTGAACGACTTTGAATCATAGTATGATGATCTTATTTTTTATTTAAAAATTGGATATGCTCCTACAAAACTCAATTACAAAAGAAAATGAGCTTAAGATTGAAAACTAGTCAATATAATATCATAGAAAATTTTTTATTTACAAAGAAATATGACTCTTTACTACTAAGATGCCTTGAGAAGTTTGAAGCACAAAGAGTTTTGAAGGAACTTAATGATGGACCTGGAGGTGGACATTTTAGAGGGGATACCACCGCATATAATATCCTTCATGCAGGATATTACTGGCCCACACTATTTAAAGACGCTCATGCATATGTGAGAAAATGTAAAAAATGCCAAACTGCTACTGGAAGACAAAGAAAACTAGCCTTACCTTTGCAACCAGTGAACATTGAGCAACCTTTTGAGAAATGGGGATTGAAAATCATAGGTGAGATTGTTCCTAACTCATCCAAACAACATAAATACATTCTCACTGCAATAGATTATTTTACTAAGTGGGTGGAAGCTGTTCCATTAAAGGTAGCTAAATCTAAGGCCATTTTGGAATTTATTGATCAATTCATTGCTACTAGGTTCAACTTACATAATGCACTTATGTTTGATAATGCATCTTATTTTTTGGGAAATAATATGACTGAATTTTCTCTCAAAATAGGTTTTAATCTTAAATATTCTGCTAACCACTATCCCCAAGGGAATGGTTTAGTAGAATCAAAAAATAAAAATATCATAAGAATCATAAAAATGATTATTGATCAGAGCCAAAAAATTGGCACAAGTCTTTAATATTTGCACTATGGGAAGATAGGATTACCCAGAAAGCCTCTATAGGAACTTATCCATTCAATATAATTTATGGAAAAGAAGTTATTATTCTAGCATCAATTTTAGCTCTTCCTTCATTAGCCCTATTTCAATTTTTTGATGAAGTACATTGTTCTTCCTTACAATTGAGAAAATATTAGATCCTTAAACTAGAAGAGGAAAGAGAAAAATCCAAATTAACTCATGCTCGACACCAACAGATCGTAAAAAACTATTTTGATGCAAATTTTGTTTCCCCAAAAAGGTTTCAAGTTGGAGACCTCGTCCTTAAGTGGGACAAGACACATGAGGAAAAATGTAAGCATACCAAATTCCAAAGAATGTGGCTTGGGCCATTTCAAATCATAGAACAAATTGGCCCATCAACCTTCATGTTACAAGATCTTCAAGGGAGAAAATATTTTCTTCCTGTCAACGGGCTGATTTTGAAAAAAATCTTTTCTTAGGAGAATTTTATTTTCTAAATGTACTATACTTGTACTTTTACATTTTTAGGAGAATAATGTTTGATTACATACTTTTAGTTTTTCAGAACACCTCTGAATTATTTTATGCCTTTTTATTTTTGAAGTATAAAAATTCTTGAGGAAATAACTGCAAAACTTGAAAAATGGAACAAATACTATACAACTCTGATTTTTTTTTTTTTCCATTGAAATTGTAAAATTTATAGACCTAATGTTTGTAAAGTATTTTTACTTTACTATAAATAAAAAAAAAGGTTTATCCTTACAAAGTAAAGACTTGTTGTTACTAAGCATCTTCAACTCTAAATTTTCATCCAAAACTCTTAAGGAGGCAATGATTCTTCCCATCCATTAATTATGTTTTTTAGAGAGTAATTCAAAAATATAAAAAAAATTAAAAGGATAAGGGGTCTCATCATGAGCCTTCTTAGCATTATCATAGGTAAATAATAAAGTGATATTACCACTAATGCATATCAAACTATGATAATGGCTCATGATTATTAAATAATCATAAGAAAAGGGGCCTCATCACGAGCCAACTTGTTCAATTCAATTTTTACCAGTGAATGGCATTGTCACTTTCTAGTCATCAAGCTAGGACAATGAATTTTTAAGAACAAGAAAAAACAAGTTATTTGATTAAGAATTTATCTCAACAAATTGTAATAATAGATGGATGGGATACTAAATCATTTATGGTTAAAAGGTAACCTTGTCGAGGCTATGAATGCCTATTGGCAATAGTGGCTCTACCTATGAAAAAAGGAGTAAATCAAAAGGCTAAGTTACAAAAAGACACTTAAGTTATATTTTAAAATATTTGATGATTGATATAGAGGAATGAAGATATATATTTATTTATGAAAGGTTTCTGAAACACCAACAATAATGAGTTATTGTATTCAGAGTAATTTTATTCATTCAAACATTTCGAAAAACAATTTTTGTTTCCTTAAATTATTTTTACTTAATTATAAATACTAAGAAATCATTTTTACTAATTTAAAAATACTAAGAAATTATTTTTCAGAGATAACTCATTCTTTCGGTGAATCGCCAATTGTTGTGCTATTCAACAACCCCCATTATTTTAGCATAGTTACCTTAGAAAAATAATGGGGACCCTTTTAATTTTTTTAGAGTAAATCATATAAAACCCTTAAGTGATTCATTTAAATAGGAATAGGAATCAAAGGGGGGTAAAAAACCTTGAATTTTAGCCTTAAGAACACTTGAGCGAAGAATGATCGCAAAATCGCAATCACAATATCGCAATGAAACACATATGGCTCTTAAAATCCAGTCAACATAAATTGCAATGCGATATATATCAAAGCGCTTTAATAAAGAAAAAAATACATTTTCCCAATCATATAAGAAAGAGACCATGGGACCTAGTTCTGCCACGTAGGAAAATCACAAATCGCATATCGCAATTCTACCCCGACGATCTTAAAATCATCCTCCACATTTCCCTGATATGATATACTCTATCGCATTGCACTTTCACTTCGTGAGCACTTTTTCTCTTCATTCATTTTCGCTGATATTGTGATTGAGATATCGCAATTAGCAAAAGGTACCTGGTTGACATTTTATAAAGATCCACACACGAAATAACACCGCGATGCGACATATATTGTTTAAATGTTGGCATGATTACATGGGCACATCAACCCATACTGACCATTAATGCCATAACTTAAATAGTTTTATAGCCCATGCCTCCAAAAATGATTTAAATGCAAGAAACTTTGAATTTATGTATTAAGCGTGTGCCAAGTTTCATTCATTTGACTGTTTCCATTATTATGGTACTTGCATATTTGTAAATCAAAATTGCCTCATTTTATTTATCATTATTCATTGTTCACAGGTGAGTCCAAATAAAGAGAACCGTTTGAAGATGTTGAAAGATGTGAAGAAAGCTAAAAAATCTATGGCACCCACAAACCCTGCACATACTATAAGTGAAAGAACAAAAATTCTTCCTCTATTTACAGACACAACATGCGGGCTGCAAAGTGGTTCTTCCTCCTAGGAAGCGATGTATAAATTGTTCAAGGATGAGAAATCCCATAGGGTTCAATGGAAATTTACTGTTGATGCTTCTAATTCTTCAAAAGCTATTATAGAACAAGTGTCAATTATTTTCTACAACGAGTTTTTGCGCGCCCTAAAATTATACCATATACTGATATGGGGAGATGGATAATCAACAAACTCAACATTGGGGATAGGACTTTCTTAACCAGCAGAGGAACGATGATAGGTTCTTTTAAAGTAGAAGAATTGAAGTTGATGTATCACATTCTAGACCCAGACAAGGAATTTATAGCGTAATTTGCTAGCGAGAATGAGCTGAAGTCAAATCTGATCAAGCAATGGAGAAACAACCCGAATAAACACAAAAATGATGATAAGGGTATGTATTCTACTGGCTCCCTTTCTATTCCCTACTATTACATTGTTGCAATGATGTCTACGCTCTTTGGTTAGCTCGATACTACCAAAATTTCAGTTGAATGGGTTCCCCTAATGGAAGAAGTTGCAGATTCTTATATTATGGATTGGGGAACCATTTTGTCCAACAATATCGCTACTCAAATTTTGGAATATGGAAAAAATCATTATGTTTCCTCCAAAAAATTTCCCCCATTTTATATGAGTTCTTATATCATGGATGCTGTATGTTTCACTTCAGATTTTCCAGCCATGGGTTGGAAATGGACTACCCAGGACCATCTCCCCATTCATGTCTATCATAGCATGTTATGAGAGTCAAAATATGAAAACCATTTTTATAAAGTCTGCCATGGAGTTATTCTCCCTTTGTTTCAAGCCATGTTCAATGAAATAAAATTATCTTATATGTTCCTGATAAGCTTCTCACAAGAAAAGTATCTTATCAAAATGTTGGAAGCGAATTAACTAAGTTTCTTTAGGAAGCTAAGAAAGCATCATGGCCATCATTTCCAATTCACTATGGTTTTTACACCTTGGATAACTATAAGCATGTAGAATTAGAGGTCAGCTAAATGAATGTTTGAAATCGTTTACAATTTCAAATAGACAATACGACCTAAATCAAGTTTCCAATGATTTTACCACCCAAGTTAAAATCAGACCTTTTTTACATGAAGATGATGAGTTTGATGACTTGTTTGAGTCAGTCGATAATTACTCCACATTTCAGAAGTTAGAAGCGCTACGCCTCCATCCAAAACAATTGTCAAAGTTTAAGCAGTACATGTACAAAAGATTGGAATGGATTTATTTGAAAATGCTAGAATTTTCCCAACCCATAACAAAGAAGCAAAAGGAAAAAGAACATACACCTAAGGATACTGAAGTCCTTATTAAAATTGAAGAAGATAAATATGTTGAAGTTCAAACCATGGAATTAGATTTCCCAAGTAATTTGAACGATGTTTGGAAGGAGTTTAACCAAAAACTCCAAGGAGACCAAAAAGTGATGATTATTGGTCATCAATAGACAATACAAATGCCTGAAAGGAAAAGTTAGGACTCGTTTACTTCTGGGCCATGTGACATGTTAGTTAGCACAGAGCAAGTGGAATTCATCCGGCCTTCCCTACTACAGAAATTGTACTAAAAATTGAGGAAATATTTCCTCTGGATATATTCTATAGTCCTAAACATAAAGCTGTTATGAGCAGACAAAGAAAAAGAAGGAGAACATAGCAGTCTTAACTCCTTGTTCTAGGAGATGTTTCAATGGAAGTAGTTTGGAAATATTCAAAAGAAGATCCTTCCTAGGATCTAACTCGTCTGACCCAGTTCAAAGGAGCCCATGCATTTGCAGCTATAGATAAGGCTTCCGAGGTTCAACAATTGATTAAAGAAAATGATGAAAGAATTATCCAATTATAACATGAACTACAGGCAGAGAAGAAAAATGTCAACCAACAACTACGAGTACAAGTATCAAAGCACAAAGAGAGAATTGATCAATTGAAATTACAACACCAAACTGAAATAAGTTCAAAGGACACTCAAATTTATCAATTTTATTTTATTGTAGAGAAATTTAAAGATAATCCAAAGATAGATGAATTTAGAAAAGAATCACTGGAATTGAATACCCTAGTGGCACAACAAGAAGTTATTTTTTGTCAAAAGTTTTCAAATATCATTGAATTATGTGAGCAAAGTGATTCATTGATGAATCAAATAGCAGACTAGAGAATCAATTTCGATGTGATTGATGATAAAGTTTCACAGTATGTCACTTGGTAGGATATTGCTGATGGACGAAAGGCCAATCTGCCCAGGATTGAGGACTCGAAAAAGGAAATATTATTTAGTGACTGGGACATACAAATTAAAAATGATGAAAGAGACATCTGCAGAGCTAGAGAAGTGGCTAATTATAATGTTGAAAGAGTCAGTCAAAATCTCATCGCTATCAATCTTATTTATAGATTCCCTCCTGGTTCGCTTCCTATTGTGAAATATTTGATAAGGAAATGGCAAGAAGTTTCCAAGGTCAAAGAGGAAAACATCAGAAAGTTGGAAAAACTAGATTGGGGTAAGTATTGGAGATACTTGGTAAAGCCACATAACCAATGGCTTATGCTGCGTTGTCTTACATATACTTCTTCCTATATGTTACCTCCACTTTCAGATGTCATTTTCACTGGATAACCATGCATCAGGCTAGGCCAACCTCCCAAGTTTAAGCCTATGATTAACATCTTTCAATTGAAAGAACAAATGGCTGATGAGACAACAAGACAACCATCAAGCAAGCCACCCCTTTAAATTCTGTTTCTGTTTCATTTTCACTTAGTTTAAGGAGATTTGTTTAAACCTCCTCAAATTTTATTGTAATTACTATTTTTAAGACTTTATATTTTATTATATAAACCCCTTCATGTCTTTTAAGAAGGGATCCTGAAATTTTGAAAGGAAGACTTTACAGAAGTCACACTTTTGTAATCTTAGAGTTTTCTTAATAGAAAGGGTTGGATCAAATTCTGTTTTTCAAATGAGCAGAGTTAGCGTATACATGGCACTTTTATCATATATGTTAATTTTTGTTTCAAATGAGAAATGGTTAATTTTTTATGGTGTTTTGTTTCATGTATCTATTTGAAAACAGTCATGAATTAAATTACTTTTGAACATATTAGATTGTTATCTTTTGGTACATATTCAATACATGCAGTAAACATATGTGATATAGTCTTATCCAATTGATTTAATTAACTATTTAATTAAATCAATTATTTCAAATTGTTTTCATATCTCTAAGTATTTGTATAATATTTATTTTCATTCGTTGAAAGATCATCTTTATAGATCACAGAGAGAGAATAATTCATCCTGTGATAGATATAGATAGGTATATTTATTTACTTCAAGCTTGTTATCACTCCCATCTACCAAGTTACAGTTAGTTATAATACCATCCATTCACCCAATTATATTTCGATGGGAAACTGGTCCCATAAATCAAGTTAGAGCCACCATACCAAATGGATAAGGGACAATTTTTAAGTCCTCGACCGGGTGGTTTTCCCCGAAGTTGTTGCATCAATTTTCGGGGCCTCGACACTATGATGAATATTTATGTTTCATGCCTTACTTTTTATGGATTATGGTTTATACAAGATGCATTCCAGTCTAGGATATGGTTAGCTATGCAATCATTTATCTGGTTTTTATTTCTTGGTATATGTGTAAGTGTAATGAGATCAAAATGACGACTCAACCGTTGTTCATGCGATTATTTCCTAAATAGGTGTGAATTATGTACTTCAAAAACTTGTTTTAACTGCGATACCACTAGCTGGGAATCAAGATATACATGTAGATGGAGAATTACCTAGTTGGAGGAATCGCTCAACAGCTTGATGGCTGCATCATATTCTGCTTGATTATTGGCAGCTGATCTGATACATACTCTATTGGTGAGGAACGGTGATCGGTTAGGAGAGTATATGGCCCAGGCGAATGCTGTTAAAATTTGCGTCCATCACGAAGCTCCATCAGTGAATCCAAAATAGTGGATGGGGGGACGATCCATCTGTGACACAAGAGCATTTTTTAGAACAATTCCTCGATGATTGTGGTCATCTCAAAAAATTATGTGACATGCATATTATCTCTAAGGCTGAGACTTCCTACCTTTATGGTGAAATTTTTTGAGGTAGAGCCCATTGACAGGGTTAGATATGCATGTACTGTTGGCTTAAGATAGATGTATGCTTATTTGAGGAGGCAATGTTTTATGATGTAGGGACCCTTCCATAATGTTTCGAACTTCCTGGGTCCTAAGCTTATTTTGCAAAATTGTAGCAGAGGACTAGCTCCCCCTCTAAAAATGAGTAAGGGGTGATGTTGCGGTCGAATGATGCTTTTACCATTTTCTCATGTGCTTCATTATGTTGGAGAGAACATCATTGATTTTCTTCGACGAGTTCTAACTTTACCAACCGTTGCTCTAAAGGTTGGGTATCATCGAGGAGTTCAATAACTACATGTAAGTTGGGGATTTATCATTCAATGGGAATAATTTGGGGATTTATCATTCAATGGGAATCACAACCTCGACTCTGTATACCAATTGGAAATGTGTGAATCTTGTTGAATATTTAATCACTGTGTGATATTCCCACAGGGCTGAAAATAACATATGGTGCTAGTTTGTTTTATGGTTGTTGACCATATGTTGCAACATTGTTTTGAGTACTTTGTTAACAACTTCTACCTAACCATTGGACTGGGGGTAGTATGGTGACGAAAACTCATGTGTGAATCCTAAATAATGGGACAAATCTGGTAAAATTTCATTTTCTAAATGCTTTCCGTGGTCAGAGACTAATTCATTAGGCACACCGAATCGTGCGATGAAATGGTTGAAGAGAAACCGCAGAGAAACTGCATTGTGGTTTCTGTCGTGTTCTCATATGTAGGCATGGCTTCTGCCCACTTGGTGAAATAGTTGACGACTACAATGATTTATTTGTGGTTACTAGTAGACATCGTGTTGCAAGTCATAAAGTCGATTCCCCATTTGAAAAATGGATCTGCTACAATGACCGGGTGTAGAGGAGCGAGAGGTACTCTTGCCTTGTGGGTGAAGCGTTGGCATTGCTCACACCGTTTGACTGCTCGGATGTAATCATGAAATAGGGTGGGCCAAAAATTACCATCTCGTAGGAGTTTTTGGGTAGTAGCCATCCCTGAGAGGTGGTTTCCACAAGCCCCACTATTGCATTTGTTAAGGGATTCATCAGCTTGGTCGTGTGTGAGACACCAACGTAAAACAATTTCAACACCTATTGGATAAAGGAAATCCCCCATGAGGAGGTATCGGGGGGCCTGGTGGCGTATGTGCCTTCGGTCATCACGGGTGAGTTGTGGCTTGAAATTTTGGGTTCACAAGAATAGGAGGATGTCATCGTACCAAGGGTCCTCAGTCGTCACTAAGAATAAATGTTTATCTGGTAATGAGTTGTTAATTGGGGACCCTTGAGTCAGACTTGGAAGGTCAGTGATGAACTCAACCAATATTAATACCTTTTTTCTCTTGGGGGAGCTGAACTGAAACTCAAATTCCTATGGTATGACTACCCATCAAGCGTACTTGTGGTTCAATAGACTGCATATTAGAAAGTATCTCATGGGGTTGATAGATGATATGACTATTGTAGTCCTTAGGATGATGTAATGCCGAATTTTTTGTACTGAATGTACTAGGACTAGGGAAATTTTTTCTTTTGGTTCATATTTTAAAGGACGGATAGATAGGTTCTTACTAACGTAATAGATTACGTGTTCTTTCTTATCTGACCCGTCTTGGACTAACACCCCAACTATGGTTGTGTCTGATGCCAATAAATATAAGGTGTATTCTATGTCATAATTAGGTGTACTAATCAAAGGGGCTAAATACAATGTGTCTTTTAGTGCCTCAAACGACTTTTGAGTTTGATCATCCCATTTGAACGGAATGTCCTGACGGAGTAGGCGTATGAATCCTTACGTGCAAGTGGCATAGTCGAGGACAAAGCATTATAAGAAGTTGGATTTCCCCTACAGGCTTTGATTTTTATTGAGAGTTTAGGTGGTGGCACTTCTTTGATTTCTTGGAACTTGAGGGGGTCAAATCTGATCCCTTGTTGGGATACGATAAATCCTAATAGTGTTCCTACATTAAAGTAGAAGACACACTTGAGAGGGTTCAAGCATAGGTTGTAGTGTCGACACCATTGGAATACCAACCGTAAGTCCTCCAGATGTTCACTTCATTTCTTGGATCGTACGGTGAGGTCTTCCAAGTAAACTAATATGAGGTGAGCCAGATTGTGGAAGATATAATTCATGGCCAGCTGGAAGGTGGCTCCAATGTTTTTAAGACCGAAAGGCATAAATTGATATGCGAACATTTCCCAAGGGGTAGTGAACATCATTTTGTACCAGTCCATATGTTAGATTTGAATTTGATTGTATCATGATAATCTATCCATGAAAGACAAGGCCTCATGATCGGCACAAACATCAATTACTTGGTCGATAAACAGGGTAGGGTAGTTTTCCTTGGGACAAGCTTTATTTAAATCTCGAAAATCGATGCAAACTCAATTGGTATCATATTTTTTCATGATGGGTACAGAGTTGGAAACGCATGAAATGTAAGTGATTGGGTGGATGAACCCAAATTTTTGAAGTTTTTCAATCTCTTGCTTGATTTCTTTTGTCTTGGATGGGTGTAATTGGCGCTGATTTTGGCAGACTGGTGATACGTGAGGTCAGGTGTCAATGTGGTGTTCTACGATGGTGGGGCTAAGCCCTGGAATTTATGAAAAATCCCATGCAAATATATCCATGTACTCTTGTAACAAGTGTGTATAAGAGACTACCTCGTCTAGAGAGCATGTTGCCCCTAGTGATATTTCCTCAGTTTTTCCTAGTTTTCTTGAGATATTAACCTTAATGGTCGGTGAAATATTCGACATATTCCCTTCTTCAAATGCATCAGGTGCTGGGATAGGGTTTTTGAAACAGTATACCTTCCCAGATGGGAGGAAGTCTTTAGATTCAATGATGTATATATCCTGGGTTTTTGGGTTACTACGCTCGAATGTTTTTTCTGGAAGAAAAAATAAGCGTTGATGCATTTAGTCCCATAGAAAATATGCTTCCATCATGGCCTCTAGAATATCTTCGTTAGAGTGAAACAATATGTCTAAGTGGGAATTGGTTTGTGCGAGGTCGTGAGGAATTGATTCGAGCCTAACAGTGCTGGTTGACAGACATGAATATGATTTCGTGGTTGTTGCCCTGGAACCAGACGAGGTTGACAGGCTAAAAATGGGTTGGGTTTGCACTGTTGATGGTAATACTACTATTGTGGTAGTTGCATCAGTATCGACACCAATGAAAGATGAGAATAAAGCATGAGTCATGGTTCCCATGCATTATTAGATGAATCATATATGGTGTTGTGTGTTGTCAGCGTTAAATGGTGGAAGAATTTCCGTTATGGTTGTTTGTTTGAGAGCAAAATCAATCTCTTCTAGCAATGTACTAAGGGTACGCACACATTCCTAGACTTGGAAGTTGCGTTGAATGAAAAGGTACCGAAATGTTTTCATCATGGGGCGCATCTATGTTTCATGGTTATGGCTCGTGCAAATGGTGCATGGAGTAAAGGTTCCTATTGAGTAGATGGCATGAGAACCAACACTACTCCCTATGCACGAAGTTGATGCTTGGAGATGATTAGTGTAATATTCCTAATTAGCCCAAGCTAATAGGAATATTCAATTTTGCTTTACTTTCCCGTTTATTGAATAAATATGTAAGGGAGGATCATAAAAACTCCTAAAGCAATGAATAAATCAATGCCAAATGTGAACAAAGACAAATCTGTGCTATATACATAAAAAAACCCTTATGTGTGAAGGGGATTGAACTATTTGACTGGGTCAACATGACCAAATCATAGCGCATTCTAGATTCATTGAACCTCCTAGATGCACAGTGCAGATAAAGTGGGAGACTGTTCATGTGAATAGAGCTAAATCATTAAGATGGTTTAGGGTTGTGCAAGGGCTCAATCTTATAAAAGGAATGGGAGGAAAACAAGAGAAGGTTTTTGATGACCATATTATTTCTGAAGAATTTTTCTGTTTATACATTTCTTATTCTCTTGGTTGTTTAGCAGAGAATAGTGTTGTTTAGCACTTGGTGTTCCAGGGCGGGAATCCCACCTCTTCCATTGAGTAGCTCTTGGAGGAGCCTTGCATTTCTTATCTACTATCAAGAATTTGGCCAAGCTCTTCATCCCACTACAACATAGATCCTATTGAGGGTTTGGTTTTCTTTGTAAGCAGTAGCAAGTGGAGGCTAGATCTATTCAGATCTAGGCCATACTAGTGCCTCTTTCCAGTGAGAGAGTCTTTTATCCTCCTGGTAAGACTGAATTAGCTGATTTGAGCTTTAGATCTACATCTTGGCATCAGGCCCAACTCTATAGAAAGTCTACAATGCATTTTATGTCCCTGGACTAGGTTATTTGCAAGCGATAAGTTGCAAGGTCATTTGGCAACTATTTGGAGGAGAGATCTCTGGTGTAAAGGAGCCTTCCCTGCACTGTGGTGATACATTGATTAGCCAACCAATCCATGTATGTTTCAGATATGATTTATTCATTGATGTATCTACTTCAGAATTTCTGAATCGTTCTATAGATCTGCTGCAATAGATCTCAGATCTATTCTTGTGCTTTCATGTTTTGCTGAAAACCCCAAGGGGTATGTAAACTAGAGACATTATAGTGTATGGATCTACTATAGATCTGACTGTTCATGCATTATCTTGTCCTAGATCTATTTTGTAATCACCAGCTACTGTTTTCTCCATAATAAAACACTGTCAAGCTTGTTCAGTCATCTTTTATGGTTGTAGCCCCTCATAGTTGAGGATTTCTTCCTGTATTCTCTTCTACTTCCTATATAATGATGTAATAAAATCCAGATATGTTATTCATACCATATTACATTTGAAACCCTCAGAAAATCATGCTTTTTAAGCTTAAAAAATTTATGCATAAGTTAAGTCATGGGAATTCAATGTTTTTAAGCCATATTGGGATTGGGAGATCTGTTTAGCTTAGCTAGAGTCATTTGTTTTTTCTGAAATTTGGTATGTGAGTCCCAAATGACCTAAGCTAAAGGATCCCACCATCATTTCCCCTTATTTGTACATAAATATCATAAAATGACGTTTTTAGGGCTGAAATAGCTGCTTTTCCCCATCTTTTGTGTGTAGAATGGATCATACTTCTTGCTTCTGTACATAAAATTGATGCTGAAGTGTTTATTAACATATTTGTGCATGTTAAGCCTGATTTTATTCTAGTATTGTTTTTACATACTGCTGCAGCCCTTCCTTGGGCAATATTCAAGCCATACTAGGTGTGGGAGGTCTGTTTTCCTCACCTAGCTTGACTGGTTTCTGATATCATCTTGTATTTGGGTCTTATATTATCATATCTAAGGGATCCAAGGGATTATCTTGGTTACTGAAGCACACATCCCTAAAAAATGTGTTTTTCAGGCCTGTCTTGCTAAGCAGTCCCTTTTGGGGATACTACAGTGGTATCAAAGCATGATCTTTGGCTTAGCCTATGGCCTTCAAGCCAAGATGATATAAGATGTAGAAAGAGAGAAAAATTATGGAAGGAATGAGTTTCATCTCATCTCTTTTCAGATCTAAGAAGGATCTCCCCAAGGAGGTCAAGCAAAGAAGAGTAGAGAAGAAATGTGATTACAGAGAAGATCAAGAAAACAAGGGTGAAATCCCTTCATCTGGAAGAAATAAAGGGAAATAATTCTCAAAAAATCTATCCCACACTATGCATAAGCTGAAGAGTGAAACCACATTAGGGTTTCAAGATGAGGAAGGTCCATGTACTTCCTATCAGCAAAAGGAGGATTCGGTATTGCACAAAACTCCAAAGAAGCATGCTATGTCCTTTTTCTTTCAAGATAAGAGGCATAGAGATGGAGTAAAATTAGATCATGAGATTATAAGTGAATAGCTTGTAGAATATAAGTCTCAACCTAGATCTATCAAGAAGAATCTAACTCTTCTAGAGTTTATTGAGCTCAAAGAGGAAAGGAGATCAAGCAGCAATAGAAGAATGAAGGGAAATAGGTTTCTATTGTCTACCTTTGATAGATCATCCTCATGCATAGCAAAGGGTTGGGGGAGGAATTTGGATGCATTTTTCCTGCTACATCCAGTAGTAGAGTAAGAGGTTGTTGAGATTGCTGCGTTGCACCTTCAAGGTGAAGCACAAATGTGGTAGTTCAGCCATTTGAGTCATGCTAAAGTGACTGCATATGTAGAATTTACTCAAAGGTTGATCAAGAAGTTTGAAAAGAAGAAATCAGAAGGGAAGAAGCCTTCACCACCATCTAGTGCAGGAGCACTTGTTTAAGGAGGAAGACCACTTGCACCTTTGCAAGATGATCTCGATCTCTTGATCTCTAGAGTCCCATGCACCATTTTGGAGATGCATGAAGGAGCAGAGACTTGTACCAGCACTGATGAAGCCATATAAGAACATCTATCATCATCAGAATTTGTGGAAGATATCACACCGGAAGGAGGAATCCTTGTAGCAATAAAAGATGTTCCCAAGTTGTACCAAGGTATGCACATGTTTTCATTTCCTACTATTTCAATGCAACATGAAGAGATGATGGGAATGTACCGGTGCATGACATAGGGTCAACACATATTGCTGATTTGGAGCAGCAAAATTTCACTGTGCTGAGCAGCCTTAATTTAAATAATCATCCTGATGCATCATTTATGAGATGCACAAAACCCTTGAGGTTGGATTGTAGTTTCTTCGAGGATTGGGTGAGTATTGTCTTGAGAAATACATTGAAAAACTATGTGTTCAGCTTTGGATCTGATTTGGAGGTAGCAAATGCACCATTATGGAGTTCAATAGTGCTATCAATCTGTAGCAGTGATGAGTTGGGGGCCCAACCATTGTTGGAAAATTCCAATGACCTTACCATATGCATGACAAAGGAGGAGCAGATAGATGATGGAGGACATATTAGGATGGATAACATCTCTCATGTTTGTGTTGGATACTTCTTGATAAGCCCTACAGATAATGATGGGAGGTTTTTTCCTACCACCTATTTGGATCCTTATGGGGTCAACTTGGTCATTGATGAGTGGTATTCATTTGGAGATCTTCAGAAGATTGCATTTCAACATCCCATGAAGTGCAAAGACAGAAACCTGATTTGGGAGGATTGTATTCTCCATTGGAGGAGTGCCACTTTTGGGTAGGATGATAGACACTCACCATAGGTTGGATGGGTGAAGCTGATGAGCAAAAGGTTGGGAACCACTTGTAGATCTATGATACTGGATAGACTGCATTGGTTACTCTTGAAGGAGTTTGGTCATCATTCTCTTTCTAAGGGTATGTGGCAGGACACTTACATCATATGGCAGCAAGGAGTTTGGGTATATTGGAGTGATGTGATCTCTTTCATATCTACTGCTATGATGTTGCTCCATGATCTATATGATGATGGTGTGAGGAGGAAACTAGAGTTGTTATTGCTTTGGTTGTTATTGAGAGAGTATGTACTAATCTTATTCCATACTTTGCATGATGTTGCAAGAGTAGGAGATGGCACTATCATGGTGCAAGGGGGCTACTCTTTGACCTTGGAGGATGAGGAGGTACTTCCACTTTGGGAAGAATCTCTCACATATAGCAGCATTATGTTTGATGATGACTTTGTCATATGGGATGTCAAAGGGAGGAGCTATGAGATGATAGAAGCCTTATTTCAAAGACCAACAACGTTGTCACTTGTGAGCTTGGACTGTTTGATGGAGTGTTCCAAGGATCACTTCCCATATGATGCACTATGGAGGCATGCAGGAGAGGAGTATGATGGAGTAGTGGATGGAAACACCTATTACATTGCTATGATATTATTTTCTATGATTTTCCTAACTTGGATTTTCAAGCATAAGAAGAGAAATCCACATGCAGCATTGGTGAGCTTTCTTCCCATGCATTCTAATGCATACCATTCCTTACTGGAGCAATTCATTTGGGAGGGTATCCAACTAGATGTATATCAGCATATGGAGAGATGCATAGCCTGAAAGATGATGAAGAGGTTGGCACAACCACTTCCCTACTCATTTTAAGTGAGGGAGAAATTGCAAGTGAGCCATTTCAGCTCAATGAATAAAGTACATGATGGAGGATGTATATTTTTTCTTTATGACTTGTATTCCTTTCTCTTTTTTAGCAGCATATTGTACCAAGGAGGATATTTCCTTCTTGTATCTTGTATTATGATGTACTTGAGACCATTTACAGCATTGATGTTGGCCATTTTATTTTTGGTTTGTGGGGGAAGGCAACATGATTTTTGGTGTGCACCATTGGCACCAAGTTGTACTTTCATGATCTCATCTTGTAGGATGAACGTGGCAGCAAAAAAGTGGCTGAAAGGACAATTTTTTTCACTATGATATGAGGCATGGAAGGGATGCACTGTGCTGGTTCCATATCTGGAACTATATTCCACCTCTTGGTTGTCACATGGAAACTTGCTTTCATTTTCTTATGCTTCCATATTTTGATGATGTTCTTATGGTTATGGGAAGTTCTATTGGAGGAGTGGCACAATAGTTGAGAGTGCCCATTGGGATTATGATTCTTCATCTTCATATGTTTCATTTTTCAGGAGAAACAATGGGCAAACCATGATTTCCATACTAGACGTCTTGTATCCATGTGGGAGGAACCATTTGGAGAGCTTGAGTTCTTTGAGGAGGCACCTCATGGATGTTTTGGAGGGTAGAGTGTCTTGGGTCATTCATGGGGACCGTTATATTTCAGCCTAAGGTCAGCAGCAGCTCCACACATATCACAAGTGGAGGGAGAAGCAGAGTGGGATAGTCATTTTGATCCCTCAAAGTCAGCTATGCAGCCCACCTTCTTTGTAGGAGCTTAAGGTGGAGGAGATGTTTCATGAGTTAGTAAGTAGGAGGGTGACTCACTTTTTTTGGATGATAGCTTGGGGATGGAGACTCCACGTGGAGATGATGATTCCCAATACAGTTCTGATTCCATGCCTCAAGAAGGGCTCTAGATCACATATTGTTGTTTCAATGTATGTCCTAACTTTTCATGATGAAAGCCATTTGGGGATTTTACCAAACGCATGCTTATACACATGGGAGGAACAACTTGAGGGAATATTGTTGAGAAGGCATCCTGTTCTTTTGAAGAGCATGTCACTTGAAAGATGCTACAAGAAGAAGATGGGAAGCTCTTCAGTTCTATCCTTGCAGTTGCTTGAGGACAAGAAACATTTGGGAGGGGAGGACTATAATATTCCTAATTAGCCCAAGCTAATAGGAATATTCAATTTTTCTTTACTTTCCTATTTATTGAATAAATATGCAAGGGAGGATCATAAAAACTCCTAAAGAAATGAATAAATAAATGCCACATGTGAACAAAGACAAATCTGGGCTATCTACATAAAAACACCCTTATGTGTGAAGGGGATTGAACTACTTGACTGGGTCAACATGACCTAATCACAACGCTTTCTAGATTCATTGAACCTCCTAGATGCACAATGCAAGTCAAGTTGGAGACTGTTCATGTGAATAGAGCTAATTCATTTAGATGGTGTAGGGTTGTGCAAGGGCTCAATCTTATAAAAGGAAGGGGAGGACAACAAGAGAAGGTTGTTGATGACCATATGATTTCTGAAGAATTTTTCTATTTAGAAATTTCTTATTCTCTTGGTTGTTTAGTAGAGAATAGTGATGTTTAGCACTGGGTGTTCCTAGGCAGGAATCCCACCTCTTCCATTGAGTAGCTCTTGGAGGAGCCTTGAATTTCTTGTCCACTATTAGGCATTTGGCCAAGCTCTTCTTCCAACCATAATGTAGATCCTGTTGAGGGTTTGGTGGTCTTTGTAAGCAGCAGCAAGAGGAGGCTAGATCTATTCAGATCTAGGCCATACTAGTGCCTCTTTCCAGTGAGAGAGTCTTTTATCCTCCAGGTAAGAGTGTATTAGCTGATTGGAGTTTCGGATCTACATCTTGGCATCAGGCCTAGCTCTACAAAAAAAATTCAGCACAGTTTATGTCCCTAAACTATGTTATTTGCAAGTGAGTATTTTGGCAACTATTTGGAGGAGAGATCTCTGGTGTAAAGGAGCCTTCCTTGCACTGTGGTGATCCATGGATTTACCAATAAATCCATGTATGTTTCAGATCTGATTTATTCATTAATTTATCTGCTTCAAAATTTACGAATCATTCTACAGATCTACTACAGTAGATCTTAGATCTACTCTTGTGCTTTCATGTTTTGCTGAAAACCCCAAGGGGTATGTAAAATAGAGACATTATAGTGTATGGATCTTTTATAGATCTGACCATTCATGCATTATCTTGTCCTAGATCTAAGTTGTAATCATCAACTGCTGTTTTCTCCATAATAAAACGTTGTCAAGCTTGTTCAGTCATCTTCTATGGTTGCAGCCCCTCATAGTTGAGGATTTCTTCCTGTATTCTCTTCTACTTCCTATATAATGATGTAATAAACTAAAAATCCATTATTAATACCATATTACATCTAAAACCCTTATAAAATCACGTTGTGTAAGCTTCAGAAATTTTTTCATAAGTTAAGTCATGGGAATTTAGTGTTTTTAAGCAATATCGGGATTGGGAGATCTGTTTAACTTAGCTAGAGTCATTTTTTTTTTCTGAAATTTGGTATGTGAGTCCCACATGACCTAATATAAAGGATCCCACTGTCATTTCCCCTTATTTTTAACAAATCTCAGAAAATGATGTTTTTAGGGCTGAAATAGTTGTTTTTCCCCATTTTTTGTGGGTAGAATGGATCATACTTCTTGATGTTGTACATAAAATTGATGTTAGTCTTGTTTTTATTCCATTATTTTTTTTGCATACTGTTGCAACCCTCCCTTGGGCAATATTCAGGCCATACTAGTTGTGGGAGGCTTGTTTACCTCACCTAGTTTGACTGGTTTCTGATCTCCTCTTGGATTTGGGTCTTATATTATTAGATCTAAGGGATCCAAGGGATGATATTGTTTGCTGAAGAAAACATCCCTGAAAAATTCATTTTTTAGGCCTATCTTGCTAAGCAGTCCCTTTTGGGGATACTACATCCTCTCAGAATATAGCAACCTTAAGAGAGGTGTAGGGGAAAGTGTCCAAGACTACTACAGTAGGTTTTATAGTGTTTACAATTCACTCCCACCAAACATGAAACCCCCACTAGGCCTAGCCTTTGCAAAATTTCCAGAAGGGTTTGACCTAGACATGGCCTATCAACTGAGAGAGAGAGCCCCTAATTTTAAAAGACATGCAAAAGGGAGCTATAAGTGTAGAAGCCAACCTAATTGAAAACAGGGCTAGGATAAGGTCAAAAAAGAGAGTAACCTACAAAGATGAAACCATGCCCTCAAACTCCTCATCTGATTCCAATATTGACAACCTGCTTAGAACCATGGAGAGAATGATGGAGAGGATAAGCCTAAATGAAAGAATATCTCCTAGGGAAAACCAAAAAAATCCCCAAAATAGAAATAGGAATCCAAACATCAGAAGAGACCCTCCCCAAAATAGACCAAGAGACAATGACCAACAAATCAGGTCTCCTTTCCAAGATAATTATGTAGATGAAGAGGGAAGAGAGACTGAAGAACCCGAAGAAAACCATGTAAACCTAATAGGTCTGACAATGAGGGTGATGTTTTTCTCACTGAAGAAGAAAAAGGTTTCTTTTCCTCAGATCAAAATGAAAAAAACTATGAGGAATCTGAATATTACCAATTGGGATTTGAAAATGCCATAATGGAAGTCCATAGGCAATATGACCTTAGGAGAAAAAAGAACCAAGAAGCCTCCAAGAGAAACCAAACAGTCACTGTTGTTAGGAAAACCCCTGAAAATACTCTTGAAAAAACAACAGATAGTATCAACACCATGGCTAAGAAATCTGATCCAAACAAAGACAAAACGAGCCAACAAAGTGTTAACCCAAGCTACCCTAGTGCACCTACTAATGGCCCTGAGAAAAATATTTTGTCCAAAGTACCAATTCAGAATCAGCAAACTAAATTTGTAGAAAAAATTATGACTGAAAAAACTGATGTAAATATATCTAAAACACAAGTACCTTTTAGTTTTGAAGGAGAGATTGATAAAATCAAGATAACCATGCCTCTCACTGAACTGATTACCAAAGACATGTAGATGTCTCAATTTTTGAAAGTTTTGAACATGGGAAATGATGCCGACACTCTAAACCTGACTGATGACAAACCTGAGCTGTTATTTGGACCTAAAGTGGAAGGAAAGTACCAATAAGGGGCTATCCCTCCTTTCTATATCAGCCTAAACATACATGACAAAATCTTACATAATGTCATGCTGGACTCTAGTGCCTCTCACAACCTCATGTCAAAGGTTGTGATGGAGAGCTTAGGCCTAGAAATAACCAAACCTTACAAAGACCTGTATTCCCTTGATTCAAGCAGAGTTAAGTGTTTGGGCCTAATCAAGGATTTATGTGTTAATCTAGCACAAATCTCAGCTAAGGGCCTTGTCATGGACATAGTAGTAGCTGACATTCCCCCCAAGTATGGCATTCTTTTACCCAGATCTTAGGGAACCAAACTTCAGGGGAACCTTCAACTAGACATGTCCTATGCTACCATCCTTGTTTTTAACCAAATGAGGAGATTATACCAAGAGTCACACATGAAGTATATGGTTAGCAGTCAAGAGAGGCCAAACAACACACCTCTTTATTCCATCCATTCAGATCTTGATTCATTCATCTTATGTAATGAAGAGGACATTAATGAGTAGGTAAGTGAAGTTGAAACAGATCTAGACATACTTCAACAGTCAAACCTGTCACTACATGAAAAGCTCAACAGCCAAAGCTCTAGCAGCCCCTAACAACAACATGATGGAAAAGCTGAACTTAGTTTCCTACAAATTGAAAGTAAAACTTCAAAATAAAAACTAAGCTTAGAATCAGAACAAGTTTTCTCAAGTGAAACAAAAAAACCAAAAACAGAACCATTAATGGAATTTACTGAGGTTGACATCAAATAATACAACATAAGCAGCCTATAAAAACCCAATGATCAGGTTATCCAGAACTCTATCACTGCACACAAAATTGAAATACATAAGGTTGTGCAAAGATTTTGAGTATGCTTTTGCATATACTGATAAGAACTTAGAGACTTTTGACACAAACATTATTCAAAGTATGATCCCTTTCAAGAATAACTAGAAATATTTAGAGCATATTATGTCACTAAGAAGGAATTAAAGGGCGTAGGTTGTATATGGACGTTAGAGACCTAGATCAAACCCACCTAAAGAAAAAATACCCTTTTCTCAAAACAAATCATATACTGCAAGGGGTAGAATGTTCTAACAAAATACCATGGCTTAATAGTGTTTCAGATTACAATCAGGTGAGGGTACCTCAAAATGATCGGCATGAGACCGCTTCCAAAGCACCTTGGGGCACCTACATATATGATCAAATTCCTTTTAGTTTGAGGGATCCAGAAACTAATTTCCAAAGAGCCATGGCTCCTGATTTAAGTTATTCCACCATGATATATATTGATGACATCATTATCTCTTTTAAAACTTATAAATAATACCTTGTTCACCTAAGAGGGATCTCTAACAGAGACAAAGTTTAGAAGCAAGAATCAATGAGGAGGTGCAAAGGAAAACATGACAATTTTTCAGAGTTTGTGGAAAAATCCTCACATCATGCATTCAGATAGAGGTAATCATGTTTCCTATTTACAAGAGCTGAATGGACAAGGGATGTTTGGATATCATGTTGATGGTAGCATGCTCAAGTACCATTTATTTCAAAGTCCCTAGTTTAAAAATTCCATTAATTGTACATAACATTGCATAAGAAAAATAAGAAAAAACACAAAAACATAGAAAGAAGGAAAAAGAGGGCAGATTTGAAAAAGAGGTACAACCCCATACCCAAAAAATAGTACTACTGAAAGTGTGCAAGCCTAAATTCCACTACTTGTTCAAAAAAAAGATCTTGTTCAGTGATCTAGCCTAATCATGGCTGAACATGTTTTAAATTTGTGTTGATAAGTTAGTGAAAGAGAGCTTGTCAAATCATTTAAACTTGACTTATCAAAAGGATAGATTAGGAATGAAAGACACTGGTTCCACTTGCTCAAATCTGAACCAAAGAGAAAGATGAGGAGGCTTAACAAATGATAGATCACAGCCCTCATGTTTTATAAGTTTTGTTTGTACAAAAATAATGTTTGTGTGCAACTTGTTCTAAGGCCACAACCCATGGTAAATAAAATTGCCTAATTGTGGCTTGAACCATGTTTTCAATTTTATGTCAGTATCTTAGGGAATGAAGTCTATCATACAAATTAATCTTGACAGTCAGTTAGTCTAGGTAGATTATAAAAAGAGTTCGCAAACATAATCTGAACTCTTCGAAGCAATAAGGGTACAAGTAGATATTTTGCTTTTCCTTTCAAAACAAAGAATTTCAAGGGTTTTCCAGTCCAAGTGCACCCAAGGAAGAAAAAATGTTAGGCAAGTAAGATGGGTAGGTAGAGATGGGGTTGAAATAATAATGTTTTTGAGATTCTTGAGATCATACTTCAAAAGAGACATTAGCAAATGAATCAAGAAAAAAATGCCCAATGGATGAGGCATTGGTCTTCATAAACCCAGAAATCTAAAATTCTAGGCACCTCCTAAAAAGGAGCTGCCCTCCCCAAGTGTAGCCACTGTTATTCATCAGTAATTTTTTTCTCTTTAGATTACTAAATGCTTATCCTAGATTTCTAAAAACAAAATTCATGAATGTTGTGAGTTTTAGAAATCTCAGTGCCTTCATTATCCTTAGGATAACTTTTTCACTATTTCACTACTCTATCATGTCATGGTTAGCCTATCACTCCTAGAAGACCCCTCATGGGCTCATGACACTCATCTCTATCCCATTCTCACACCCATGACCTTAGTACTATGTTTTTCCTACCTATAACCCTTCCAGTTCCACCTAGGATTTCCAAGTAGCCTAACTCTTCTCCCTATTCACCAAATGTCTCAAGCATTGGTGGTCTCAAGCTACCTCTCTAGGCTCTTTAGATAAATCAAAATAAATATTTTTGGGCCTGCAATGCATAAATTTTGTCAAAAACTCTGTTTTACACCTAAAGACCCCATGTCAAGTTTTCAGCCAAAGGCCAAGTCTAAGGAGCCTCCCACTAGGTCATTTAGGGTTTCATACGTTGTAGTATTGTTTTGGTGTTCTAAATCACTATTTTTCATGTGCCAAAAAGCTAAATCAAACATGAAATAAGGCCAACACACGATTATCCAAGATGGTTCAAAAGTCTCCAAGAAAGGCCTCCTTGATCAAGCACACATTCTGCAATGAAAAACTGTCCATTTTTTAGATTTCTGCAGGAATGTCAAGGAGGATATCAGCAGAAAATTAGGTAAGGTAAGAGGCCTACTTCTCATTAAAGGTACACAAAAGCTAATGGAAGAGTAAGCATCCTATGTTCAGGGAAAATCAGGGTTTTTGGGACTGATTGGACCAACAATGTTGCCAAGCAAGGAGCCAATGCAGATAACCACAAGGACAAAGGCACATCAGCACAACCAAGCATGAACTGAAGATTTTTTAGAAGTTATAAATGAAGAAGGGAAAAAAGTGAGGTGGACTAGACGGAAATGAATGAACTAGAAAGGGCTATAGAGAACTTAGAAGACAACACTAATGATTTTTCGCTAAGAGCCCTAAAACCTAATGTTTTGGGAAGATAGACAAAGAGGGAGAAATGAAGACTATGAGCCTCCATGATGATAACAAGCAAAAAGTTTTAAAAAGGCTGTTGAAGGTGACCTCCATGGTTTTCCAAGATAACAATTCTTCAGTAGCTCAAGAGGAAAAAATGCAAAGAGTATCAGTGTGAGGAAGGTCAAGTCTTCAAGTGCAGTCAGTTGCCCTCAAATGGTCAAAGGAAAGAAATCATAGAGTTAAGCTTCAATATGGAAGAACAAGTTGAGCATGATTTTACTATTATGTGACTAAAGTTGTCAAACTCCAAGAATGTCAAAAGAAGCATAAAAATAACTGTTTCAGGCACCTGTAGCAAATCAGAAGTGGCTAAGAGGAGACATAGCATACATGATTTATAGTCTTTGTCAAAATGGATATATCACTCTCAAAATTAGTAAGAAGGTAAGAAAACATGTTTTTAGGTCACTTACACTCAAAAATATCAAAAGGGATAAAACATGTTTTTCAGTTTCCCAGTGAAAACAAAAAGAGGTTATATAGTGCCAAGACCCTAAAGGTTGAAAGGGACCTTTTCATTTCTCCAGCAAGCCATCACCAAAGGAAGAAGAATTACTTTGAAAAGTTTTCAAATCACCTACAATAAAAGGTCAAAATATATCGGTCAAAATGATAAAGTGACAAAACCTTATTAAAAGTGGGTTTCTAATTTTAATTTATTTTTTAAGGGTATAAAGGCATCTATATTATCATTTTAGCTCATTTTTCATTTGCAAGGAGAGAAAAGAGCTTCCAGGAGAAAATTCTGAGTTTTTGAGAAATTATGGGCAAAGTCACTAGCGTTGCGCTCAGAACCTGGCACTGTGCTCATAGACCCTGGCACTACACGTAGAGAGGTATTGACAATGCAATTTTTGCACTGCACTACACGTATAGTGGGAGGCTCTATGCTTATAGCCCTACGCTACACATAGGAAAACCTGACACGCCCAAGCCCGGCGTTGCGCGCACAGGATCCAACTCACTCAGTTTTGGCCCGGCGTTGTGCATAGATGGCGACCCGACACACTCGACACTACGCACGGAAGACTGACAAGCTTGCACAGAAGTAGCGCTGCGCCCAGAGAAAGACTTTACTCGCCTGACACTGTGCTTAGAGGCACACGATAGTGCGGGCAGGGCACTGCACTCATGCTGAAAAACCCTCCAACTTCAAGAAAGGTGCCCAAGGCTAAAGGAAAGCCCTCCAAACTGTTCTTAAGACCCTACAAGAAATCTAATTTGGTAGGTGGCCTTTCCTCCTTGTCCTCCAAGTAATTTTTATCATTTGGTTGTTAAATTAATGACTAAACACTAGAATTTGCAAGCCCTAGGTCTTCCTAACAAGCAAACCTCTATTTTTGACCTCTAAGAAATTAGTCGTCATTTGAAGGGGAGTGAGCTAGGGTATTCACAAATAATTTCATGTAAAGGCCCTCATCAAGCTCAAAAGCACTCAATCATATACCTAACCTCCATATCACTCATTTGCAAGGGCTTCCCACCATCAATTCCATTTCACTCCTCCTGCCTAAGTATCACAAGCAAACCTAAGTTTGTCCAAAAAAAAACCTAATCACCATGTCAGGAGAAGAGGGAATTATGAGCAGTCATGAAGGGCAAGTTCCTATGAGGAAAAAACACAAAGGAGAATAGGTTTGAACCCCAGAGCATAGTGGATATCACTTCATCTCCCATGATCGTCACATGCTTCCAGAACGTAGGGTGTTTCCAATTTTGTGAGAGAGTAAAATAAGTGCAAAATCACCCTGAGCTCACAAGGTTATTTATTCTTAACCTGCACAACAAATAGTCAATCCTTGCAGGGGTGGATTTTGAACTATCAGCAGATGCCATCTCTAATGCTACAGGTATAACCAATATTGGTGAAAAATGGTTCAAGAAGGCAAGATTAAACATGAGCTATTATGAGTCGTTTGTCAAGACTAGGTACAGAGAAGGCTGCAAGGCTATTTTTGCTTTCTCACACCTGAAACAAAGGTTTTCACCCTTGATGAAGGTTATTATAAAATACTTTACATGTGAGGGGAGATACTCCAGACTCTACTCCTACCATGTTAGATTGCTCATGCAATTCACAAAATTCAAAATGCTCCATTTTCCCTATTACCTCTATAGGATAGTTGACAAAATGTATTCTATTGTCTAGAGGAGAAGTCATGCCCAACAACTGAAGAGTAATAATTGAATTCTTACACAACATCTCAAAAGGGTAATACTTCACATTGAATGTTAGGGAAAATAAAATATACATTAGTTGTTTACAGTCAGTTTTACATGCTTTCACATTTTGCTTCTAGATCCTCACTTAGTTGCATCACTGATATTCTTAAAGGTCATTCCAAGGAAATTGATTTAATCATATTTCTAGACTGAAAGATTGAATTTTCAATTAATGCAATTACTGAGTTACCTTCTGCATACTTTACTTTCTTTTCTAGATCATTAGTTATAATGGGTTACTTAACATCATATTAAGTAGGTAACACTTCATAACTGAATGTTGGAGTAACTAGAAGTACATTAGTTGTTTTCGTTTTTTCTTTTACTTAGAACAACACTGGAATTTTAATCTCAGTTTTAAGAATTAGATCCATGGAATAGGACTAATTATAAGATAAGATAGATGCTCTATTTTCCAGATTAGATTCTAACTATCCAATAGTCTTTGGTTTATTGTTATGTAAATTAGAATAACTTAGGAACACTTCCTTTTCTTCCTTCTTAAAATTCATTAGATTCATTTAAATATTTTCATAATGTTATATTAAAAATTCTTAGACATCAAAGAACAAAAACCCCCAAAAACAACATAAAATACAAACGACGAAGTAAGAAGAAGGTTAACTAAACACATACAATGCACCACACTTCATCAATTTACAAACCTTGGTCGATAATTTATGTAATCAATTTAAGACAATTAAATTGACCAAAAATTTTGGCGCCGTTGCCAGAGAAGTGTAAATGGGAGCATTTTTTGTTTCATTTAAAAAAAGAAATGTCAATTTCCTACCACACCCACTATATCTTGTGGTGCAGTAAGAGCCACACATCCACATCATGAATTCATATTTTTGCAGGTAGAAGAAGAGGTGACAAAGGAGGTTGGGGAAATGGATGGAGAATATGTCAATGAGGAAGATTCTTTTGGATTGCCCATTTAAGAAACTGATATCAACATTCAAATGAAGAACATCCCTCCATCCGTACTTCCTAACTTCAAAGGTATGAGATCAGAAGACCCAGAAACCTTTATTTTGGAATTTGAAATAATTTGTAAATTTTATGGCTACTCATTGCACATTCAAAAATTGATTTTTTTTCTAGCAACATTGAAGGATAGACCTCTTAGATGGTTCATGACTTTAGGAAAAAATTTTATAAGGACATGGGATGATATCAAAAGGAGTATTTTTGGAAAAATATAAAGATTATTGCATGCATCATGAACTTAAAAATTAAGTCTTTAAGATGAACCAAAAAGAGGATGAAAGCCTAGAAGATTTAGTGGAGAGATTTACTTATAATATAAAAAGACCTAAATTGCATAATTTAGGATCAGACGCATTAAAAACTCTCCTACTAAATGTTATTAAGGATGAATGGATTGATCTTCTGAATCTGGTGGGTAAAGGAGATGTCTATCAATTGCCATTTCAACAAATTTGTGAACTATGCAAGAACATATCAAGAGGAAAAGAAAAGTATGTAAGATCCTCTCAAGATCCATTTATGGCAAGAGTAAGTTAACATCAGGATTGGTAAGTCAATCGAAACCTAAAAATTTGCTAAACATTCTTGGTAATTTAAATGAACAAACTAACATGCTAATAACGCAAAACAAACAAAAATTTCCTTCATTTATATTTTTCCCTAAATGTAGAAAGAAACATGCTTTGCATGAATGTCCACTTAATAACATTAAAATTTGTAAAATTTGTGTAGGATCACATACTACTGAATATTTCCCATCATTAACAGGGTTGAAGGCAGTTTACCAGAAGGATAATGGAGCAAATCAAGCACAAGAGCAACTTTGTTATGTAGCTCCAAGAGGACTATTGTAGCCTCATCAACCCAATATGATGCAATATCCTTATGCACATTTTCAAGGTTATTCACAATAATCTCATGGGAATTGGAAAACACCCTTGCCTTGGAAACCTTGGGCATCTCAATCCCAACCTCAAAACCAACCTTAGAAACCTTGGCCATCTCAATCCCAACCTCAAAACCAATCTTGGCAACAAATTTGGCAAAGGCCCTACAAAGGAAATCCACCATTTCCTAAATCTTTCCCTCTCAATCCTCAATACCATCATCAATGTTATCCATACCATTCACCTCCACGAAAAAATCAATATCAACTCATTTGACCTCAATTCAACCTTTCCCATTATCATCCCCACAAGCACCCCAAAGATCCATTCCCACTCCACTATCTGCTCAACCATTTCATATCCCCAACAATAAAACACCTCAATCAACTTACAATTTTGAGGTACTGAAAAATGATTCACTAGATATCATTGAAGAAAAAAAACCAGAAGAAGAAGATTCAAATAAGGTACAAGAATCATGGATGGTTGTTGATAAAGAGAATTTGTTGGAACCGGAGATTGAAAAATTTCATGCATTCCTATCACCATATTCTATGAATGAAGATCACATCTTCGAAGACTTGCATTGCATGATAGAGGAAAGCCAAGGAAGACAAGATTACATTGAATCTTGGTTCAAGTCAGTTATTGGATCCCAATGCTCAATTCTTCAATATCTTCTGACATCATCTAAATCAAGATAGTTGGTATCTCATATACTGGTACATATCAAAGAGTATCTTTCAAACCTGCATATGAGTTTATCTATCATCTTGTTACAGACATGGTTCCATTGGAAGTATTCATATAATTGAACAAGATTTTATTTTTCAAGTATATTAGGACATATATAAAAAAAAAGTAAAGAGAAAAATAAGTCCTATTGTGAGAACCAGCTTGCTGGCGCAATTGGACATGAGCTTTGCTTGAAAACCAGGCAACTAGTGAGCAAAGTTGACAATAAGTTCTGCAGTTTCATGATGGTTTCAATATTTTAGTATGGTTCTTCAAATAATTTTTTGTTCAATGCTTGAGTTGGATGATGTGGGATTCTTTAAGGCCCACCTTCCAACAGATCTTGTCCATCGACCTCAACACCTTTTCTGGGATCAAGATCAGAGATTATTTGGAGTGCCTTGGAACTTGCATACTGTTAGTGTCTCATGATTTAGTAGATTGGAAGAAAAAATGCACAGGGTAACATTAGACCAGTATTTGGAGTCCTAAGGCCTAGCCTTCCTGGACTCAGAGAGGGCTCTCTCTATTAGATGCAAAGGATGTGAACTTGTTTGCTTTTAGGGTTTTGATTTTAGGCTAGTTGTTAAGTGTAGGGTTTGTTGTTTATTTTGGCTGGGTAAGATGAACAGGTCGAATAGGTGGAGTGAGAGGTCTTCAAATCATTGGGCTATGGAGTTAATTAAAGTCATGGATATCTCAAAAATGGATCACAGGGCAAATCTAGTGTGGTCAATGGATCTTTTAAGGTTATGAGTAAGGTGAAATGAACATTAAGTTGGGAAAACAAGGTAGGGCAAAGGGAAATGAATAATCCTTTGTCAAATACCCATAAACAAGGTCTAAAACACCATAAACATCAAGAAGAAATCAATAGATAGGGAAAACTAGTAACTCTTTGATCCAACTTAAGTAAACAAGAATTTCAGACTAACCATTCTAATGAAATATAGAAGGCGAGAAACCCATTTAACTTATAGTTATTTCATCTTCAAGATTTAGAAAACATTTAAGATCACAAAATAACTTTAATCAACAAAGAGGGAACTCCTAAAAATTATTTATCAAGCTACCATGAACTTTGAGGCAAATTGATAGGCATGGACAAAGGGCAAGATCATAACAAGACCTCTTTGGCTTAACGTAACAAGTAATACTTCAAAGAGAGATTTAAAAACAGAGTTTAGATATCATCAAATAAGTAGGGCTTGCCATGAATAATATTTTTAAACTAGCATATTAATCCATAGATGAAATAAAAAAGCATAAAGAGGCTTAAGGAGCAGCTAAGAATTCCTTAAACACACTTATCAGAGGAAAACATCAAGGCAATAGAAAGCAGGAGGACTAAGGTGCTTCAAAGAGCATTTCTTAACCTATACTTTTCTATTATAATGCATATAGAAGGATGACACATAATTAAAAACAAGAAAACATGAAAAAATTAGAGGCACATCACCATTAAACCAAGCTCAAGGATCATGCACACAAGCTTCTCCATCACCAATGCAAGCAAGCCATTCATAAACTCCACAACACCAATTTCTTCTCCAAGCTCATAAAAACCATGTATTTGTCTCAAAGCTCATCAAATTAAAACATTTACAATGAAGCCCTCATGCTCTATTTATCTTATCAAGAGAGGGAAAAAAACCCTAAATAAGGTAGGAAAATGTCAAAATCACCCATAAATGTCATTTATGCCAAAGAGACCATGCAAGGCCCAAGGAAAAAAATATCTCATGAAATAAATGAAAAAATAACTTCTTGTACCTAATTCTAGAGTGATTTGGCTCAAAAAACACTAAAATATGATTTTTCAATAAATGAGTATGTTTTGTTGACTTTTGGTCCAAAACACACCAAACAGTCCATTTGTGCAGCGCCACCTTCAACAGAAAATAGGCTCTTTTGTGACCAAGTTTTGGACCCCTTCTCGATGTCGGATTTGGCTCCGTGATGGCTCGTTGGAAATCCTGATGAGTATAATTTGTAGAAATGTTTGTTTTTTCTTGATCCAGCTCCTGTAGCCTAGTCAGAAAGTAAAACATCCCAAGACTATTAGTTGTGCAACGGCAGGTCCAAAACAGTGGCAGAAAGGTGAAAAAAGAGAGGTTTTTTGACCTTTTGAGGGGTCAAACTTGCTCCAAATAATTTGAAACTTGGTGAGAATAATGTACTAGGTGTGATAAACCCAAAATTTCAAGTTCTTCTCCTGAATATTCTCCATGAATTAGCGTAGTGCTAGTGGCACTGCGCTAATGAGCTTTAAAATTCTCAAAAAAACAAAAATGCTCCAAATTTGCTCAAAATTGGTGGAGAGCTTCCTTAAGGGGTCTTGGTCAACTTTTGAGAAGCCTCAGCAAAAAATCCATGGTTTTCATGCTCTTTTTCCTCCTTTAGATTTGGGACTTCAAGGAGGGCTTCCTTTAGTTTGTCAGAAACAAGCTTGTGTTTCTTTGCATAATGCTTGGTCATCTTTTTCTAGAGAGAAAGGCCCCTTTTCACCTTCTTGAAGTGCTTGTGCTCATTCTTGTAATATTGAATGACACATAGCGCCATATAAAAATATCTCTCCCATTCCTTAATTTTTGCATCTTTGGTTTGGAGTAGCAATCTAGTGACCATCTCCTTATCTTCATTATCGCTATCTAGGTCAATAAATTGAGGGTTTTGAGTAGTTTTCTGGCCTCTCTTACATTTCCTAACCCTGTCCATATTTTATATTTCCTTGTCAATCCTTGGAGTTGATGCAGATGACAAGGTCCATTTCCTTTTGGAGGCAACAAACACTTGCCTTGACCCTCTTTGGTAAGTGCATGAAAGAGGTGGGATGGTGGTTTTGGTAGAGTATTTATCATGGTTGTGACCCTTGGTGTTGTCATCAGCTTCCTCATCTTTACCATGATCTTTATCAGTCATCCCATGCTCAGTTTGATCATTGTCATTTTGACCTTCAACACCATCATCATCACTAACTTTTTTAATACCTCCTACATTGTCACTTTGGTCTTGTTCCTCATTAAGGTTCTTTTCTTCATCATCTTATGCATTGTCTTCATTTTCATCATAACTAGGAGGTTGATTTGTGTCATGACTATCATGACTGTTGTCATGATAGTCATGACCATCTTCTTTGCTGTTCAGTTTCCCACTGGCTTCTTTGCTGTTCAGTTTCCCACTAGCTGCACTATTAGAGTCATACTCTCTGTCACTATCTTCCTCTTCAAATTATGCTTCTTCATACTCATCATCTTCCTCCATATTGTCACGGTTTTCACCATGACTTTGCACACCATTTCCATGACCAAGCACATTGTCTCTTTGACTGTTAACTTCCTCATCTTTACCACTACCATGATCACTATCCTCTCCTTCATACTCTGTTTCATTACTGTTTTCTATGGACTCTGCCCTTTGTTCACTATCTCCTGGCTCATCCTCATGCTCATTATCTATTTCCATGTACTTTGCCCCATCACGATCTTCTTGATTTCCAACATTAGCTTCAAACTCATCTTCACTGTGATCTGCCTCCTCATTTTCATTACTATCTCCTTGGTCATAAATTTTTTCATCATTAGGGTCCTTTTCTTCATCTTGGGATGACTCATTTGCATTTTTACCATCATTGCCTCCCTCTAATTTGTCACTGATTTTGTCTTCACCACTGCTGTGCTCATTTCTTCCTTTTTCACCCTTATTTCCTTCTTGCTCTTCCTCATTAATCTTTGTCTTTGCCTCACTGATTTCATCATCACCACTTTCATCTTCTTGTTCATTATTTCCACTGTCATTGTCTTGTTCATTATTTCCACTATCACCCTCTTGTTCATCACTGCCATTGTCATCCTCTAGTTCATCACTACCACTATCATCCTCTTCATTTGATGCATCAATAGAAGGGGAAGGAGGGAGATTTTCTTGGGGTGAGGGTACTTGTGCAAATGAGGAGGGAAAATTTGTTTGAGGAGGAGGCTGGGGGTTTGTGAAGACTTCATTTGCTATGAAAACCTCCTAAGGGATACCTTGCTGCTCCATCTGATGTAATACCACCATCTTGATCAAGGAATGGTGGAACAAGCTTTGCATTTTTTGGGATGGAGTCCTCCTCCAGACAACAGATGACATCTTCTCAATTCTCCTATAGAGAAAGTAGGGAAAGTTAAGCATATTAACCCTTGTGAAATGCATGAGGAGTCTAACATGGTAGGAGTTTAGCCTGGAGTATCTCCCATCACAGCTGAAGTATTTCATAATAACCAACATCATAGATGCAAACCTCTATCTAAGGTGTGAGAAAGGAAAAAAAAAATTGTTTCCTTCCCTATACCTTGTTTTGATGAATGGCTCTAAGAATTCCATGTCCAATTTTCCCTTCTTAAACCATTTTTCACCCACAACATGGATACATGTGGCCTCAGAGATAGCATCTGCTAAGATCTCAAAATTCACTTCTGCAAGGCTTGAGTGCTTGTTGTGCAAGTTGAGAATGAGGAGCCTTGTAAGCTCAGGGTGGCTCTTCACTTGCTTGACCTTCTCACAGAAATGGAAACACCCTTCACTTTGAAAGCATGATAGGATCCTAGGAGAGGAGGTGATGGCCAAAGTGTTTTGAGGCTCCAATCTATTGACCTTTCCTCCCTTATGTTTTGGCCTCAAAGGCCTTTGACCTTTATCACTACTACTGCTATTCTCATCTCTTGACATGGTGAATGGGGATGATGGTTGAAAAATTAGGGTTTGTGAAAAGAGGTGAAAAAGGTGACAGAGTCAACTTGGAGAATGAGTGGTGTGGAGGCTAGTTTTCTTAGGGTTTAGTGTAACTTTGAAACCTAAGGAGTGCCTTTCTCAAAAGTATATTGCAGCCACCCTCACTTACTCTTTCTTACATCACATTAACTGGTTTCAAGGAGGTTTAAAAAATAGAGGTTCCTTTACATGCAGGACTTAGGATTTACCCACTAAGGGTTTGAAAACTTAAAAACCACAAAATACCAAAATTAACTTGAAAATTTGCATTGGTGGCAAGGAAAAGATGCAACTTACCAATTCTTGGCCTTTTTATAGATCCTGGAGGCAGCTTAGAGGGTGAAATTTTGAAAAAGGGAAACAGATTTTGCCTTTTGAAGGCTCTCTACGTTTGTGCGGTGCCATGCCCGAGTTGTCAGGTCAGGCTCTTTGCGCAGCGCTGGCAAGGTCTGCATGACGGTTAGCACAACATCGAGTGCGTGCACTATCTGCTGGTCTCTTGGGCGAGTCGGGCGGAGTATTTTCATAGCGCCCAAGCACATGTAGAGATTTCGGGTGGAGTGTCATTAGCGCAGTGCTAGCTGCGATCATTTAGAGGTGTCAAATGGTTGTGCAGTTGTTGGAACAGGGTCTCCGGCAAGCTGCGAAACTGGTCCAATTTTGCATACTTTTTAGTATAATTAGTCTAGCACAGGGGTTTTGGGGTGGGTCAAAGGCCCAAAAGCATTGTAATGGGTCAAAGGGTAGACCTAGAGTCCACAAACCATGGTGTGTGGACCATAGGAAAGAATAGGCTAGATTGTTATAAATAGAGGGAAAGTTTTAATTATAAGGTGTTAGCCCCCTATGAAATTTTTGACAAGCAAGTTGGGGGCTAGATTATTTTGGAGCCTTCAAGGAATGTCTCTCCCCCTAAAAAACCATCCTCCTTGAAGCCTCTTAGTGCTGTGCCTAATATAAACCCTCTCTGCTGACTCATTCCTCAAGAGGCCTACATTAACCCTTGTCCCCTGCCTAATTCACACTTTTTCCCTTTCAATCCCCTTTGTCAAAGGCTCTTGTTTCCCTCCATTCCTCGTGTCAATTCCCTCGAAATCCCCTTTAAATTTCACTATCACCCATTGTTTCCCTAGACCCCCAGTTTACCTCCCTATCGTTAGCTTTGGATGGCCCTAAAATGCATTAAGAATGTGTAAAAATCATGTATTTGGTATATCGGGCCTTAGTCCCTCCGACCATAGCCCCGCCCCCCATTCCTCCATGAAACTGTGAGCCAGAACCACCTGCTAACTCCAAAAGGCGCTCATCGTATTCGTTTTTTGGGCGCACCCTTGACTGTCGATCTTGACAGATCGGATGGCCAACATTTAATCTGCAGGCCTCGCGCTTTCCCCCGTTCAAACCTTCGATGCCGCCATCACCATCCATTCACATGATTGATTCGACGATCTGCGTTCTATCCGCCTGGTGGACCTCGCCCATTCACTGTTCCAAAACAACCTGGTTATTCCGCACCGCCTTTGGGCGGAGGGTGGTTTTTCTCCATCGGCCAGCGATTCCATACAGCTGCCGCCGCGTGTCCTTTGTACGACTCCAAAAACACTTTCTCCCCACGCATTATCTTTCGACCAGAGTCACGCAGCGAAATGTATACAAGCCATCAGATCTTGCGTACCCCATCCGACGGCCATCCATCAACAAAGCTGCGCATAGATTAAATCATCTCCGCCGTGCCCCTGGCCCACTGTCTGCCACCCCAAATGCGTTTTTCACCATAGATCACCGCCACATTCAACGGTCCCGATTAGTCCTCCCATACCATTGACTGTTCCACCATCGCCCGGCCCCGCCACATTGTAATTCCACGTGTCTCACCGTACATTTTCCCATCCATTCATATATGTTCGTTCCAAAGGTCAAAGGTTATTGTTTTTTCGTGCAAACGTCTGCTGCGATGTTCTCCCATGCATTCTCCACAGGGTCGTATCTTCCTCCATTGTTGCCCCCACAGTCCTCACCCCATCCACGTCCATCATACGGCCATAATAGTCGTCTCCATCATGTCCATCATCCCCACCCATGTTTTCTTCATGAATTTCGTGTTTTTCTTGGTTGTAATGGATAAAGGACTGCCATAATGCGCCACCTTTGTTATAGTGACAGAAAAATCAAGGAGGATCATCTGCAAGAGCAGAATTTATGAAAAATGACCCGGGAAGGTGAGCAAAGGACATGCATTAAAGAGAACAGGGTTTAAACTCTGAAGAAACCTTCCGGCACCATTAAAAGCTCGAGCTAACCTGTCAGAGGTAGAAATGGAGTGGCAAAGTGTTTTAGTACAAGGAAAAGGAGATTAAGGCACCCTAACGAAGATCTGGAACCTTAAAATTGTAGTTCAAATAGGCTAAGCGTCAGTTTAAAGACCCCGAGGATTGATCAAAGATCCTGTGCACAAGTAAAAGGTAACATTAGGGTTTATCCATCAGCAGAATGTTTTTCTTCGTCGAGTACAAGACACCCATGTAGTTTTTATTATGCACAATGTCCCTGAAGATCTTTCCAGCCAGGAAGTAGTTCAAAGAAATTAGAACATTTATATGGCAGACCTCTCAGCAGATTATTTTATCTTTGATCAAAACACTAGGAGTACTACAGCCGAAAAATGTCAAGATCATATCCGGAGAAGATCATTCTTTCACAAGGGAGGTGACAGAGATCAAATACATAGCATTTAAGCAGAATGGGTGTCGGCCCTGCATTAATTTTTGTGTTTTATATTACATTTAGTGTTCACCTACCCCCCTTAGTCAATCTTCTGTTCATCCTTAGCTATAAAGCTCATGAGAGAATATTGTAATGGTTGTTGATGAGATATCAGTGAAATGCAAGCATTCTCCTCTTGAGACAAGTTCTCAGTGTAATATTGTAAGATAGGCTGAGATTTGATGTATTCAGACTGAATGTTCAAGCTTTGGGAAATGATGTACCTGATTGGTGTTGTTTTTAATATGACAAGCACATTTCTTTGGATCCTAATCTAAAGAAGCTGGTGATGTTTTCCTTTCTCTATATTTGTGATTGACTTGCTTTCATTTCATTACGTTTCTTATGGCTCGCATCAGAAGTTTGGCATACGATTTACCCTTGATAGGTACCTTATGTTGCTACTCTCCCAGCCTTTTATGTTTTTTGCTTATATGTGTATCTGAATATTGATTTCAATTGATTTAACCAGTGTAGCGGATGTTATTTTCTGCTCTCTGATGTATGAAATAATGAAATCTATGTTTAGATGTTCTTGGTAGGATTTAGTTGGATGAGTTGAGAACAATGGGAGGTCTAGGACCCTATCTCTGCCTCACTAGGATCTTTCCATCCCATTTAATCCCCTCTAAGATCCCTTGTTTTGCCTCTGGTTTTGTCCAAGCAGGTCTAGAGTTAAATGACCTCTGACCTGATCTATAGACAAGATTGGCTGGTTCTCCTTCACTCATTTTCAGTCCTTAATGTTCCATTCCATTAACCATCCTTTAAGATCCAAATGCTCTAGATGACTAGCCCAACGGAAAGCTTGCACATTGAACACAAGTAAATCCTTTCTTGACTCCATTGCCCAATGGCCTTGATGTTCCCTGAGTTATCTATCTCTGCCTAACTTCCTCTTTGCTCATCCTTGTCTTATATTGGACCCTTCTTTCCTGATTCCAAACAACCAAACCTAAACAATCAAACAAACAAACCCTGTGCCTATAACTAGCCTAAAACCTTAACATTTGAGCTTCAAAGAGACATACACTTTGACTATTATAGAGAGATCCCTCTCTGGACCTAGGAGGGCTAGATCCTAAGGTCTGAAAGAAATTCTATGTTGTCTCATCTTTTGGTCTTGTCAACCTAGCCAAAACATGGGAACCCCAACATGATGGCGACTCCACTGGGGAAAATATGAGTGCATTTCACCTTAAACATTTCTAAAAGACTCAGAAGCTCAGAATTCCGGTTAGGTTGACAGTAAGTCACTCCTTTCTTGAATCAACCTCTATTTTTGAGTGTCCATCATACTCTTAGACAAAACCTGGAAAGGGCCAGGTAGCCTCCGGATCTCACCCTCTTCGGAGGTAACATATCTGGTAAATGCCCTCCCAGTCAATCTCTGGATGGAGTTTGTTGTTTTTGAGGAGATTCCTGAAAGGTGATAGTGCTTGAGCACTGTGGTGGACAGTGTAACCCCTTAGATATACCCTAAAGCCCTCCACCTGGAGACTCCATTGTTCCTAAACGAAAAGACTCCACTGGTGATCAGTAGGCCTGCTGATTATCTTGGTTTCACATAAGACTCCACTGGGAGACCAACCTTTGAGACAACATCAACCACAGTAGAAGCAACAAGTAGGGTTAAGCTGCTTGGCCAAGGAACAACATTCTGGCTTTCAGAACCATTCACACAAGAGCTTATCCCAACCCTGACCCACCTGAAATAGTTGATAATCCTGAGAGTATCCTCAAGGGAGCTCCTACACCTAAAATACCAACTATTTCCAGTCGTATTCATAGAGCTAATTCTGCACCAGAAGACCTAACAGCTCTATCACACTTTCTCCCTGACCTAGACCTACCTGATAGATTACCTAGAACTAGGTCATTCAGTACTTTAGACCAGCCAGATCCCCAGCTTAGGGACACAGGAACCCCTCCATCTACACCACATGTTATCCACTTCATTCAAAACTTGGGGCTCTCCCACCCTAGATCTGTCCAACAGACTTCTGCTGGTCTTAACAATCCTGTCATCCATATACCAGCTACCCAAGTCAACCCTCCGCCTCATCAACAAATCATCATGGCAGCCTGGTATGCACCTCTGGTTTTACCTCAGCCCCTGTTGCCCTTACCCAACGATTATCAATCAAAAATCCCCCACTTCACTGCCAAAGAGTCCATCACAGCTCAGCAACATGTAGATAAAATGGAGGATTCTTTTGATTATATGGAAATTGATGATGAAAAAATCAAAATGAGAATCTTTGCCCAAAGCTTAGGGGGTGATGTGAAGAAATGGTTCAAAGGCCTACCCCCTAATAGCATCCAAGACCTCCCTGCACTATGTTAGATCTTCATAAATAAATGGGAAACTAGGGCAAACCCTCGCCAACTCCTAGAAGAATACCTGAGCCTTAAAAGGAATGTAGGAGAGAGTGTTCATGATTACACAACGAGATTTAACAGCATTTACAATGCTCTCCCTCCACAGATGAAACCTCCACAAGGTATGGCACTAGCAAAATACCCCGAAGGGTTTGATGCTAACATGGCCTATGAGCTTAGGGATAAAGAGTACACCACATTGGAGGATATGCAGAAAGGAGCAGTGAACATAGAAGAAAACCTGATTGAGAAAAGAGCAAGACTGAGATCTGAGAAGAGGGTAACATATAGGGATGACAATGTAGCTTCCACTTCAGACCCAAACTATGATAGATTATCTAAAAATGTGGATAAGCTACAAAAAATGATGGAAAAAATGGTTGTCACAGTTAGTAATCAAAACAGAAACCAGAACCAAAACCAAAACCAAAACTTTAGAAGGAACAACAACGCTCCCAACAGACAAAAAGAATCAGATCAACAAGTCATTCCCCCTTTCCAAAAATTTTTAGATGAAGATGAGGGAATCATAGAAGAGGCTGAAGGGAATACAATAAACATGTTCGAAACAGGAGACTCAGTCCTTAACTGTGATTCAGGGGAAGATCAGCCCTCACCTTCATACTGGGACGAGGACTGGTTAGAAACTGAAGATTACAGATTAGGATTTGAAAATGCCATGATGCAGGTCAGAGAACAATATGAACTTAGGAGCAAAAAGAACCAAGAAAATTCCAAAAAAAAGACTCCTGAGGTAACCATCAAGAAAAGACCTGATAAAACTCCTAAAGCATCTGCTGAAAATAATAAAACAGTAGCCCAAAGTTCTGGAAAAAACAAGGAAAAAGACAACCAAGACACTGAAAAACAAAACCAATCAACCAGCAGCACTAGCACTGCAGTTAGTGTTCCTGATAAAACAATTCCTGACCCTATACATAGTGAGAAACCACAAACTGATATAACTACTAAGGTAGTAGCAAATAAAACAGAGTTGAGCACTCCAAAGACTCAGTCCACTTTCAATTTAGAAAGTGAGATTGCAAAAATCAAAATCTCTGTCCCACTCTCTGAGTTGGCCACTCAGGATGTGTATAAAGGCCAAATTTTGAAAGCATTGAATCTAGGGGAAAACAATGATGTTGTAAATTTGAATGATGATCAACCTGCCCTCCTGTTTGGTCCAAATATTGAGGGAAAGTTTTAGGAAGGGGTAGTTCCACCTTTCTATATCAGTCTCGACGTTCATGAAAAAATACTCCACAATGCCATGCATGATTCTGGAGCGTCACACAATCTAATGCCTAAGGTAGTAATGGAAAAGCTAGGCCTAGAGATAACACGACCTTACAAATATCTATACTCGTTTGATTCTAGCAGAGTAAAATGCCTAGGTCTAATCAAAGACTTATGTGTGAGCTTGACCCAGATCACAGTTAAATGTATGGTCATGGATGTGGTGGTGGCAGATGTGCCACCTAAGTATGGCATGCTATTGTCAAGATCATGGGGAGCTAAGCTTCGAGGAACAATGCAGATGGATGGCTCATATGCCACTATCCCCATCTTTGGCCAAATTAGAAGACTATATAGAGAGTCCCAGATGAAATTTCTAGTCAGTAGCCCTGAAAAATCTGAGAATTCACCATTGTACTCGGTACACACAGACCTAGATTCTTTCATTCTCTACAACAACCAATCCTTAGGAGAGCCGGAGTCTAGATGTAGAGATACAAACAAGGACACAGAGCCCATGGAATTTAGCATAATGGCTACCCTAGAGGAATATAATGAAGAAAGCCATGGGTAGGATGCTGAAAATGAAACTCAGAGTGAATCAGGAACACAATGCAGTCAGCCTATTAGTCACACCCTTCAAACTAACACACAACGTGAAGAACAAGATAACCCACAACCTATTACAGACTCTCCAATGCAACATAATGGCGAACCCCTGTGGGAAATGAATTTCAATGGGTCTTGTACTAGGAACAATACTGGAGCAGGAGTGTGGCTACGTAACATAGAAAATGATTATGCAAAGAGCCACGCTATCGATCTGCACTTCAAATGCATAAATAATATTGCTGAGTATGAGGCTCTTATCCTGGGCTTAAATCTGTTGAAAAAATTAGGAGCCCATAGGATAGCTGTGAGAGGAGACTCTGAGTTAGTGATCAAACAAGTGAACGGTGAATACGCAGCGAAACATCCCCGATTAAGAGCATATAGGAATTACACTCTGGATTTACTGAAAACATTTGTTGAATATGGGTTGGTGTTTATTCCTAGGAGTCAAAATGTTATTGCTAATGGACTGGCTTGTTTAGCCAGTTCATATCCTAAGACTCCAGCTGACCAACAAATCATTATTTAGACCAAGTTCAAACCTGCAGTTCCAGAAAATGAAAAATATTGGCAGGTCTTTGAAGGGGACAAATAGATCGAAGATTTCCTGGTGGGAAGAAATGAATTTGAATTTTCTGATTCAGACTCAAAATCTGATGACAGCTACCCAAGTGAGGATCCCTTAGATTAACAAGAAACACCCTGTAACATAGAAATAAACACCTTTGTTGAAGAAACTGGAAATTCAACTGGAAAATGTGAAAACGCAGATAGTGAAGAAGTAGAAGTGCTACAGGCTAAAGACAAGAATATACCCAGAGGCCTAGCACCCTTAGAGGACCTATTTGACTTTGATGATGTAGCAAAAAAGCCCACCATAGAACATGCAGACTCTAATGTTGAAGAATGCAATATAGGCACTGAAGATAAACCCAAAATGATCAAACTGGCTAAGTCTATACCTGCAAACATGAAGAAAAAATACATTGGCCTGTTTAAGGAATTCATTGATGTGTTTGCGTGGAGTTACGAAGAATTAAAGGCCTATGACACCAATATCATACAACACAAGACACCCTTGAAGGAAAATCAGAAGCCTTTCAGAAAAAAACTCTGTAGAATCAATCTGAAACAATTGCCTGCAGTGGAAAAAGAGATTAAGAAGATGTATGAGGCAGGCATAATAGTTCCTGTGAGGTTTTCTGATTGGGTGTCAAACTTAGCGGCTGTGAGAAAGAAAACAGGAGAGATCAAATTATGCATAGACTTTAGAAACCTCAACAGAGCCTCCCTGAAAGACAACTACCCCTTGCCTAGAATGGAACATATCTTACAGAAGGTAGTGGGTTCTAAAAGAATCTCCCTGTTAGATGGTTTTTCAGGATATAACCAAGTGTTGGTGTTCCCAGAAGATCAACTCAAAACAACATTTACCACTCCATGGGGCACCTTTATGTATGTGAAGATGCCTTTTGGATTGATGAATGTTGGTGCCACCTTCCAGAGGGCAATGGATATAGCTTTCTCAGAGGAGATAGGACACTTCATAGTTATCTACTTGGATGACTTGACTGTCTTTTCCAAAACTGAAGAAGAACACCTAAAACATCTGAGGAAATTTTTTGAAAAATGTAGAAGGTACGGTCTATCACTGAATCCTAAGAAAACTATCTTTGGGCTGCAACAAGGCAAGCTTCTTGGTCACGTTATATCTGAGAAAGGGATTAGGATAGACCCATAGAGAGTTGAGGGGATACTTCAAATCACACACCTGAGAAACATCAAATAATTACAGTCCTTCATTGGAAAAATAAATTTCCTTAAAAGATTTATTCCCAATTTAGCTAAACACCTTAGGAATATGACTAACATGCTGAAGAAAGGTGTAGGAGTGAAATGGACTGTTGAAGCCAAGAAATATTTTGAGACAGTAAAACTTGCACTCACACAAGCTCCTGTTCTGATTAGCCCTAATTTCTCAAAATATTTTTTGATATTTTCATTTGCCTCGGAACACACCATAGCTGCAGTCTTGCTGCAAAAGAATTCAGAGGGTAATGAACAGCCAATTGCCTTTTTCAGCAAAGCCTTGAGAGACGCACCCTTAAAGTACAAAATTATGGAGAAACAGGCCTATGCCTTGGTGAAGGCCTTAAAAGACTTTAGGGTGTACATTCTGCATTCTCACACCATTGCTTATGTGCCAAATATAGTGGTTAAAGATATCTTTTCCTAGGACCCTGATGGGAAAAGTGGGAAATGGATTTCTACAATCTTAGAATACGATCTTGAAATAAAACCCACCAAGCTGATCAAAGGTCAAGGCCTGGCCCAATTAATGGCTGAATCAAATCTACAGGCCCTTGATATTAACATGGTGAATGCCTTGGATGAGCAGGAAAGCCTACCTGACCCCACTATAGAAGAGAAATTCCAAAACTCTCCATGGTATTCTGACATCCTTTATGTCTTAACCAATCTCAATGCCCCTCCAGAACTGTCCAAAACCAAGGCCAAATTCATAAAACTCAAAGCCAGAAACTACTGCATCTTGAATGAGAACTTATACTGGAAAAATCCAAATGGCCTATTGCTGAAATGTTTGTCTGAATCTGAAGCTGAAAGTGTTAAACAAGAATTTCATGCTGGAGAATGTGGAGGCCACCGGAGTTGGAAAGCCACAGCAAATAAGATACTCAGGGCTGGTTATTATTGGCCTTCTCTTTTTAATGATGTCCATAAAATGATCCTTACCTGCCATAAATGCCAGATCTTTGAAGGCAGAAGAAAGTTACTTCCCCTCCCATTACAACCCATCACTGTAGAAGGTCCTTTCATGCAATGGGGTCTAGACTTTATTGGGGAAATCCACCCCTCTTCCTCTGGGCAACACAAATGGATCTTAACGGCCACATACTACTTCACTAAGTGGATAGAGGCCATACCCACTAGGAATGCCACAGATTCAGTCATCATTATATTCCTAGAAGGTCACATTCTTTCTCGGTTTGGCTGCCCAAGGAAAATAATCACCGACAATGCTGCTGCTTTTGGATCCGAGAAAATGGTTGATTTTTGTCACAGGTATGGAATAACACTCGGTCATTCAACTGCCTATTACCCCCAAGGTAATGGCCTAGCTAAATCATCTAACAAAAGCCTGGTCACAATCATTAAGAAGCTGCTGGAAGAGAACAAAAAATCTTGGCACAACAGGTTGGTACATGCGTTGTGGGCAGACAGGCTTACTACAAAAAAATCCATTGGCATGTCACCATTCCAGGTATTCTATGGGATAGAAGCAGTATTTCCTACCAGCCTTAGAGTTCCACTAATCAGACTTGTCCAGGAGATCTAATCAAAAGAAGACAACATGATAAGAAGGATAAATCAAACAATCCATCTTCAGCAAACAAGGGAGCAGGTTTATAATAGAGCTATCAGAGTTCAGGAAAACATTAAAAAGTTATTTGACAAAAGAACCAAAGCTGCAGATTTCAAGATTGGTGACAAGGTTCTAAAGTGGGACTCAAGAAGAGAGGACAAAGGTAAGCATGGCAAGTTCGACAGCTTGTGGCAAGGTCCATATATCATCCAAGCCACTGTGGGTCCTAATGCATTTTTCTTGCAAGAACTTGATAGCACAGAGCTGTTTGGGGGTCCTGTCAATGGCGGGATGCTCCAACACTGTTTCGGGGAATATCACCCTAGAGGTTGGTTGGGTTACAACCTCCACAGAGCAGGGGCATGCTATCAAAGAAGGACTCACACAACCATGCACGTTCAGAAAAACTAAATAGAGTAGAATGAGAAAGTTACCCGTAGGTCCTACTGTTGAAGTAGATCCAGCGGGGTCCAAACCCCCAACAACCGTCCTTCCTTCTTAACCTGAAAGACAAGAAGAAACAAGCACAAAGAACTGCTTGTACAGCATATATCTACTCTAAATGTTAGTGAAATCCATATAAAACATTAAATAGATCATAATGAATTCTTAAATAAAAATATTCTCATACATATAAGCATACACTAACACGTTTATTTCAGGAACAGCATGGTACTTCTATATTATAAATAGCATGTACAAAAGTAACGAGTGGAGAGATCACCTGATCCTTCCACGGCCTTCGAGCAGACCGTCGTCTGGATCCGTCCAGCCCTTGCCTCACTAAGACTCCTTCCAAACTGGTGCATACGAGATGACATATAAAGGGATGTGCATCTCAAGGAAACAAGGGTTTCCTACAATGAACTGGGAAAGTGCAGGAGGCACGGGGAATCAGAATTGGATAGGGAATACCAACAGAGTATAATATCAATAATTCTCTCTCCCCCTTAGGCCACACACATGAGGGATTTTATACTCCCTTCAAGTAGTTTCAACAGTTGGAAACAGTTGGCCACGGGCTGGGGTGGTTGAACTACCTGAGTAACCATCAACCCAGCGTGAAATTAGGGATTTTTTATATATTTTTTAATCATTTTAATGGCATACGTGGAAAAGTCTAGCTGGACTCGCGTATACACGCGGAAAAGTACGGGCATAGTCGCGTATGGGGATTTTTACACTGTTTTTTAGTGAATTTGTCCAAGTCTGTAGGAATGGGTGCCCAAAAAGCCATAAAGCAATCATGAATCATATCAAGGTGAGAAATGATGCTATAACAAACACTACTTCTTCTAATTCCAATTTCCAGTTTCATTCTTCATTGTATATTCCATTGCAGTTTATTTCAGAAAAGAGAAAGGTGTTTCAAAAAAAAAAAAAGAGAGATAGCTAGTCCTAAGATGCTCAAAATCTGGAGCAGCAAAGAGAAGAGAAATTAGTTCTAACATGCCCAAAACCAGAGCTAAAAATGAAAAATAAGAGGTGACACTAATATGCTCAAAACCTGAGTCACAAATAGAGAAGGGTACTTCAAAAGGTTCAAATTTCAAGCCTTCAAAGTTTTGTTTCATTCCACAGCAAGTCAGACAGTTTAATCCTGGCTTGGCTGTTTTGAATTTCCTGTTTCAGAATGTAGGAGAAGAAACTTGTTGGACAGTTTAATCCCAACAGGTATTAGATTAAGTAGAGAAACATATGAGGCCAACAGTTTAATCTGGTCTCATGGAGCAATAAGGGTAGAATTAGAATAGGTTTATTTTCTGTTGTAAAATAAAATGATGTAAAGGGTCTGCTAGTTCAAATGCACCCAAATGGAAATGGTAGTACTATAGTCTGGGTAGGTAGGTAGGTTGGGAAATATTTCTACTGATTTGTGTGTCTAACATATGGTGGCAGCCAAAAATCAAAGAAGAAAGGGATGTGCCAAGCAGCAGTCAACTGGCTTACTCCAAAGATCATTTCTGGTCTCTTGACTCCTTCAAGAAGAAGCCATCCCCATGTGGAGCCACTATTAGCCCCCCTATGAAATTCTTGACAAGAAATTTGGGGGCTAGATTATTGTGGATCCTTCAAGGAATGTCTCTCCCCCTGAAAAGTCATCCTCCTTGAATCCTCTTGGTGCTGTGCCTAATATAAACCCTCTCTGCTGACTCATTCCTCAAGAGGCCTACATTACCCCTTGTCCCCTGCCTAATTCACACTTTTTCCCTTTCAATCCCCTTTCTCAAAGGCTCCTTTTTCCCTCCATTCCTCATGTCAATTCCCTCGAAATCCCCTTTAAATTTCACTATCACCCTTTGTTTCCCTAGACCCCCAGTTTACCTCCCTATCGTTAGCTTTGGATGGCCCTAAAATGCACTAATAATGTGCAAAAATCATGTATTTGGTATATCAGGCCTTAATCCCTTCGACCATAGCCCCGCCCCCCATTCCTCCATGAAACTGTGAGCCGGAACCACCTGCTAAGTCCCAAAGGCGCACATCGTATTCGTTCTTCGGCCGTGCCCTCGACCATCGATCTTGACAGATCGGATGGCCAACATTTAATCCGTAGGCCTCGCGCTTTCCCCCATTCAAACCGTCGATTCCGCCATCGCCGTCCATTCACATGATTGATCCGACGGTTCGCGTTCTATCCGCCTGATGGACCCCGCCCATTCACTGTTCCAAAACAACCTGGTTATTCCGCACCACCTTTGGGTGGAGTGTGGTTTTTCTCCATCGGCTAGCAATTCCATACAGCTGCCGCCGCGTGTCCTTTGTACGACTCCAAAACCACTTTCTCCCCATGCATTATCTTTCGACCAGAGTCATGCAGCTTAATGTATACAAGCCGTCAGATCTCACGTGCCCCATCTGACGACCATCCATCAATGAAGCTGCCCACAGATTAAATCATCTCCGTCGTGCCCCTGGCCCACTGTCTACCGCCCTGGATGCGTTTTTCGCCATAGATCACTGCCACATTCAATGGTCCCGATTAGTCCTCCCATACCATTGACTGTTCCACCATCGCCTGACCCTGCCACGTTGTAATTCAACGTGTCTCACCGTACATTTGCCCATCCATTCATAAATGTTAATGCCAAAGGTCAAAGGTTATTGTTTTTTCATGCAAATGTCTACCGCGACGTTCTCCCATGCATTCTCCATAGGGTCGTATATTCCTCCATTGTTGCCCCCGCAGTCCTCACCCCGTCCACGTCCATCATACGGCCATAATCGTCGTCTCCATCGCGTCCATCATCCCCACCCATGTTTTCTTCATGACTTTCATGTTTTGCAGGGTTGTAATGATAAAGGACCTCCATAATGCACCACCTCTGTTATAGTGACAGAAAAATCAAGGAGGATCATCTGCAAGAGAAGAATTTATGAAAAATGACCCGGGAAGGTGAGCACAGGACATGCATTAAAGAGAACAGGATTTAAACTTTGAAGAAACCTTCCAGCATCATTAAAAGCTCGAGCTAACCTGTCAGAGGCAGAAATGGAGTGGCAAAGTGTTTTAGTACAAGGAAAAGGAGATTAAGGCACCCTAACGAAGATCTGGAACCTTAAAACTACAGTTTAAAGAGGCTAAGCGTCAGTTTGAAGACCCCGAGGATCGATCAAAGATCCTGCGCACAAGTAAAAGGTAACATCAGGGTTTATCCATCAGCAGAATGTTTTTCTTCGTCGAGTATAGGACACCCATGCAGTTTTTATTATGCAAAATGTCCCTGAAGATCTTTCCAGCCAGGCGGTAGTTCAAAGCAACCAAAACATTTACATGGCAGACCTCTCAGTAGATAATTTTATCTTTGATCAAAACACCAAGAGTACTACAGCCGAAAAATGGCAAGATCATATCCGGAGAAGATCATTCTTTCACAAGGGAGGTGACAGAGATTAAATACACAGCAGTTAAGTAGAATGGGTGTCAGCCCTACATTCATTTTTGTGTTTTATATTACATTTAGTGTTCACCTACCCCCCTCAGTCGATATTATGTTCATCCTTAGCTATAAAGCTCATGAGAGAATATTGTAATGGTTTTTGATGAGATATCAGTGAAATGCAAGCATTCTCCTCTTGAGACAAGTTCTCAGTGTAATATTGTATGATAGGCTGATATTTGATGTATTCAGACTGAATGTTCAAGTTGTGAGCAATGATGTACCTGATTGGTGTTGTTTTTAATATGACAAGCACATTTCTTTGGATCCTGATCTAAAGCAGCTGGTGATGTTTTCCTTTCTCTGTATTTGTGATTGACTTGCTTTCATTTCATTACGTTTCTTCTGGCTCGCATCAGAAGTTTGGCATAAGATTTACCCTTGATAGGTACCTTATGTTGCTGCTCTCTAAGCCTTTTATGTTTTCTGCTTATATGTGTATCTGAATAATGATTTCAATTGATTTAACCAGTGTAGTGGATGTTATTGCCTGCTCTCTGATGTATGAATTAATGAAATCTATGTTTAGATGTTCTTGGTAGAATTTAGTTGGATGAGTTGAGAACACTGGGAGGTCTAGGACCCTGTCTCTGCCTCACTAGGATCTTTCCATCCCATTTAATCCCCTCTAAGATCCCTTGTTTTTCCTCTGGTTTTGTCCAAGCAGGTCTAGAGTTAAATGAACTCTGACCTGATCTATAGACAAGATTGGTTGGTTCTCCTTCACTCATTTTCAGTCCTTAATGTTCCATTCCATTAACCATCCTTTAAGATCCAAATGCTCTAGATGACTAGCCCAACTAAAAGCTTGCACATTGAACACAAGTAAATCCTTTCTTGACTCCATTGCCCAATGGCCTTGATGTTCCCTGAGTTATCTATCTCTGCCTAACTTCCTCTTTTCTCATCCTTGTCTTATATTGGACCCTTCTTTCCTGATTCCCAACAACCAAACCTAAACAATCAAAAAAACAAACCCTGTGCCTATAACTAGCCTAAAACCTTAACATTTGAGCTTCAAAGAGACATACACTTTGACTATTATAGAGAGATCCCTGTCTGGACCTAGGAGGGCTAGATCCTAAGGTCTGAAAGTGGTTCTATGTTGTCTCATCTTTTGGTCTTGTCAACCTGGCGAAAACATGGGAACCCCAACATAAGGTAAGAAGAAGAAGGAGAAGATGATGAGATCTTGATGTGAATTGTGGCTTAGTAGATCTGTTTGGGTTTTTTGGAAAGGACTCCTACTGGTTGTGTGGGCAGAGATCCCTAGTCCTGCTGTGTGCTGACCCTGCTACTGTGTGTGTAGGTCGGGTTTGGGTATTGTACGAAGGATATGAAGGATTAATGAATGAGAAAGGTTGTTGAGTAACTAAATCTATTGTATTGTTGATGTGAATCTTTGATAGCTATTATTTTATGCATATTCTGTGTTAAGCTATGAACGTAACTATGTTAAGTGTTTTTTTGTGCAAATCTTTGATATGGATCTATTCTGTTATGTTTTATGCAAAGAATAACTATAATGTTACACTACTATTTTATGAGTGTATGATTTGTCAAGTACAGTAAGTATAGTTGACCTTGCGCATGTGGATGCGAAGGAGATCTATAGATCCAGCTCTGGGATATGCAATCTGGTCATTATAAAGCTGGACACAGCTCTGCTTGGCTTACCTATCCTCTCTCAGGGTACGGAATCCTGGTTGCAACACCCACCTATACTGCTTCAGGTTAGAATTTGACCTGCGCAAGTAGGTCACTGCCAAAAGGGCCAGTATTATAGGGGTTTGTTGGCAAACCTTAACCTCCGAACCTGGGTCAGGAACCCTCAAGCCAACAAATGGTTCCGTTACCGGGACTAGGAGAATTTTGAGAGAGGGATCGAGTAATAACAAGAGAGTGTTGGAAGCCTAAGAGGAAGGAAATCGAAGAGTGGTTCGAAAAAGAGATTCAGGAACTTGTGATAAAAGAGAATCGCAACACGAGGTTAACGATGGAAAATTGGAAATACAGGTACATTCTTATGGAAAGCTAAGAAATTTTCTTTGTAACATTTGCAATCGAGCTTCAGGAGTGGCTGGCAAGGCTCGTAGAGTTCCAAAAGTGTTGGAAGGATGAACGGGTCACTCAGCGGACTCCAGGGCTGATCCAACAGCTGGAAAGGACTAATAATACCATCACTCACATGGTGCATCACTGGGTGGATAGTGTGCTAGTAGGGTTTGTGATGGAATTTTCCATTGATCAGTTCGTCTCCTACTCTGAAGCAAAGCGGAGATTCTTTAAATGTTTATGGGGCAAGTTTCTGAAGACATTACCCCTGCTGATTAAGATATTACTGTGCAAAAAGAGTATTCTGTGTAGTCATACCAAGTGAATGACCTCGGATCCAGACGAGAGCACGACATGCAGTGGTAAATACTATAGAACCAAACTTGAAGGGGGAAGATCTGTCTATAGCCCTTTGCGAGAGATGGCTGTGCAGAGTCCCCCAACTACACCGTTGTCCAGGCCGCGCAGAGGTACGAATTCACCCATACCACCACCTCCGTTTGACAGTGATATGGATATGCACCTGAGACTACCTACCTTTAAGGGGGTAGGAGATCAGGGTATAGACTAATTTTGGTTTGTTCCAGATTCTGTATGGACTTCAAAAAATGTGGCAAGTGATACGGTGAAGAGGGTACGGCTATCCCTGGCATTTGAAGAAAGAGCTCTCGACTGGTATATGCGATACATATCTCAGAACGAGAATGCATCTATTAAAGATATTAAGGACACTTTGAAGCAACAATTCTGAAATCCAAAATTTTACTCTCAGCTAATAGCAGATGTGAAGGACTTCAAGAAAGGAGCCTCTGAGTCTGTATGGGAGGTTGATCAGCGACTAAAGAGAGTAATCAGGGAAGGAGGATTTGAGTATGATGATAGACAACATACGGAATGGTTCATCACTATGTTGTTGCCTCACCTGCACATGCCAATGAGTCACCAAACCTTTGAATCGCAGGAAAAAGCTGTGGAAGTCGCTATGAAACTAGAAGCTGCGCCTAGAGAAGATACTTCATTAGGAGTATAGCAAATTCAGGAGCAGCTCGGAGCTATCCACTTGGAAATTCAGAACCTGTGAAAGGAACGAGGAAAAGGAGCCGACACAGATCTATGGTCCATACGATGTCGGGTATCTAGACATACGAAGGATCAGTGCCCACTATTGAGAGATTACATATAGGCAGGAGAACCTAACCTAGTGCCTCCAAGCTCAAGCTGATCTGCATAATGGTGCGATGACTGCCACATAGCAGGGCTGCACGATATGAACCATTGCCTCAGGCTAGGAGCGTATGTCCCAGAACTGAAACAACAATGATGCAGGTTCTGCCAGTCGGTAGGACACGATGAGCAGAACTGTCGAACTTATGATCTGATGATAGACCGAGGAAACTTGTATAGGGTACAATCAGACCCTACATCACCCAGGTCTCCTGCGAGCTTTGGTGGCTCTCCAGCAAGGGGCAGGGGAGGAGTTTGGGGAGGAAGTGCAGGTTGAGGACACGGACAGCTAATCTGATATAATTGCAGAGAAGCAGGTAACTTTTCTAGGGACTGCCCAAATCCTACATGGATATCCTGCCGATATTGCAGACAACTAGACCATGTGATTGAAGATTGCCCAATATTAGTAGAAAAAATGCATGAAAAGCAACCCACCCCTACGCAGAATGTGCAGAGAGTTAAAGCTGAACTAAGAAACATGGACCCAAGTGTGAGAGTTCTAACACGCAGTGGGATGGCCACTCGGGGACCAGAGGAAAAGGTTGCCATGGATCCTCTGACCCGACAATAAGGATTGGACATGAAAAAGGGACAAGAAACAATGGCCATAGCTCGCCATGACTTCGTGAAGGCAGGGGCAGCTACTGTGTAGGTACCGACACATCCCAAGACAGATGAGGGGGTCGAGCCCTTTCTGCAGGCATGTATGAAGCTGCTACGTAACCCAAAGGCTATAGAGAAACTTAAGGCATTAATGAATAGCTGCACAACATGGCCCGATCCGACCCTAGGGACCAAGGATGTACACAAACTATACAGGTATAAAAAATGCACCGGAAGAGAAATGTTGTTAACTACGGAGATTGGTGACTACGAGATGGATCAGGTTATTTTGGAACTTGAATCAGATGCGAATGTATTACCTAAACAAACATGGCAACAAATGGGAGAACCTAAGTTGGAATGGTCCACCATCTAGCTATGCATGGTGAATCAACAGAAGATCATCCCTCTAGGAAGGTTGCCAAAAATCATGGTAGATATCACAGGAGTAAAGGCCCAAGCTAACTTTGAGGTAACAGAAATCGTAGAAGATGAAGACCCCTACCCTACACTCCTAGGGCTGGACTGGGCTATAGATATGCACTGCATCTCCTCCAAGGTAAGAGACCTACCCTACTTTGAGGATTTGGGTAACATTAAGGAATTTTTACGTGCATTTGAAGCAGAAGTTCCCAAGGAATGCAGGATATGGGTCCTTAAGCTAGCCCTGAGTGGCACACCTACGCACCGTTGGAAAATGCATGGGAAGTTATTATGGGATTGGGAGGAATGTTGGGATAAGATGATCCTATGATTTGAAGCTCCAGTTATGAGACGGATCAAAAATTTCCTTGGGTCAGAAGATCCACATAGATATTTGCTCACATGGGAAATGCAGTGGTGCAACAGAACCCAAAAATAATGGGTCCACCTATTTCTCCATGCTCTGGGACAATGTCCAGTTGCATGGTATTTAGACGTGGAGCTCCATCAGTGCACTTTCCATTGGGAGACTTTGAGGGATGGGTTTCTGCGAACATTTAGGGTGGTGGATGGCATAGGAGTGCTCGACACAGCTCTGTAGAACACTGACACCTTGACTTGGGGTAGACCACGCCTGTACATTTCACTTGAATCATGTGGAATGCAAGTACCACACATGGTGAATACTGCAGCCTCAGCCCAATAGAAGGAAAGGATGATCCCCGAACTATTCCAAACTCCGCACTGGACGGGATGTGCACGATTTCCAAGTTCATTAGGCTGCACCTGAATTGCATTACAACACACCCTACTTCAGCTATAATTAGGGATGCGCAAGAAGCATGGATGCTTCTTCTGAGGTCAATAGATATGTGGGAAGCCCGTAGGGTGCAAATGATGACAGTCAGGACACTGAACTCTAGTAAAAAGGGAATATTACCATTAAGGAAAATAAGCAGTTGGCAATTAATGAGGCAATTTATTGTGAGTTTTTACTGTTTGCTTGATGGTAAGTTCCAAGTAGGATTCACCTTACCGTTGGACAGCCACGGGCACTATAAACGAGAAAGGATAACTCCGACCAAGGTTCCATATAATCTTTGTAATTTGCATGTATTGTTTTGTTTCATGATTTTCTGGACCTTTAGTGTTCTGTTCATACACAATCAACCCACTTCCACTGCCTGTGAGTCTCCAAATTCAGGATCCCTAGCTTACACTAATCTGCCAGCCCCTAACCCTGCGGACGCTTCGGTGCTTACCAGTCCAGAGCCTGTGGGTCTAGGGATGCCAAAATTGATAAGCTAATCTCCCTCTGGCTCCCTGCGTGGAGAATTGACTTCGAACCCTGCACAGATTGGCATCAAAGCTATATGACGAAAGTTAATGCCCCTGTAAAACCTGGGATGATCATAGGGTCCAGCCAGACGGGCTAAAATGCAGCCATGGAAGATGCTACGCAACTACTGCAGATCATTGTAAGAGTTGACACAGTCGATTCGCAACTAGTCCTATGAATGAAAGGGCTAACTAACAAGGATACTACATCCCTTCGAGGTATGAAGCAGCATAGGGAGCTTGCAAAGGGGCCCCAGAAAAATAAACACACCCAATGCCAGGAATATGACACAACAATCACACTAAGGGATGGTGATCTCGAGAAATTTACAAATGCACTTACTCTGGCTGCAGAGGATAAGTGGGCAGCCATAGAAGCACAACAAAAGGCTACAGTCAACACCATGCAGGCTAAGCTTTGTGACCTCCTGAAAATATGGATATGCTGCACCCTACCAAATTACAGGCACAAGAACCCATGGCATCTAGCTGTACCAGGCTAACTACAAAAGAAATCCATGCTTATTCATTGCCTAGCACTGTCCTGGTCGGCATCCACCTTCCCGTGGATACGGGACTACAATTAGACTTGGAAAAGCTGCCTTTCGAGGTGTTACAGGGTTTCCACACCTCCATGCTTAAAGAGATCCATCATCACGACCGGACCGCATAGCAACAACTCGATGTGGCCATGCCAATCATCACACGATAGACCGTAGACGTCTCCCTTGCTATCTCGTAGAAGGCACAGCTCGAAATAGTGGTCCACCAGCTCAGCACAAAGGTCCTAGACGAGATCCTGGCTATAGCTCCACTTCAGTCTACAGTAGAAGGCTTGGTTGTAGCACTTAAGACATCCAGGACCGAAATGCAGACCCTCAAGACCCAAATGGAATGGAAAATCACTGCATTACAGGCCCAATTATAGCCTACCACACATCCGAAGGTACGAGCCCAACGTGTTGTGCTAGTAACAGAAGCTACGGACATCATTACGAGATAGATTGCTCAGGGTACTCAGTTGCTCGAGTCGGCCATGCAGCTCTAGACAACAGTCCGGTTCAACCCGGTTCTTCAAAAAATCAATTAGGACTTACACTAGAAGGAAGCTACTTTCGATCAGATCAAAGCTACCTTGCCCTCCGTAGTCCCTGCACAGTGTCTGGCATGCTTGAAGGCTAGCAAAGTACTCCAAGATAAGATTGAGGAACTCTGACAAACGAAGCATGCCATCACAGAACGCTTGAATCCATGGGCTGACGCAGCCCTCCAGCTTTCACAGGATACTAATGGCGTGATCAAGTGACTCAACCAGACATTAGAGCGGGTTACCGCGGCTACTGAAGGGCCGACCTTTCAGAAGCTTGTAGACATCGTGCAGAGTGTTGTCGCTAAGAGTCAAGAATTATTTCCTCCACTGATCGCAGCCATCTATGCCCTACATGCATAGGTAGAGACCGCACCACCCCAGTGACTCGGGACGAGTCACAAGATTGTGTTAGGGGACTGTTGGAATAGGGTCTCCTGCAAGCTGCGAAACTGGTCCAATTTTTCATATTTTTTAGTATAATTAGTCTAGCGTAGGGGTTTTCGGGTGGGTCAAAGTCCCGAAAGCATTGTAATGGGTCAAAGGGTAGACCTAGAGTCCGCAAAACATGGTGTGCAGACCATAGGAAAGAATAGGCTAGATTGTTATAAATAGAGGGACATTTTGAATTATAAGGTAAGAAGAAGAAGGTGAAGATGATGAGATCTTGATGCAAATTTTTTCTTAGTAAATCTATTTGGGTTTTTGGGAAAGGAATCCTACTGGCTGTGTGTGTGGAGATCCCTAGTCTTACTGTGTGCAGACCTTGCTACTATGTGCGCAGGTCGGGATTGGGTATTGTACCAAGGATCTGAAGGATTAATGAATGAGAAAGGTTGTTGAGTAACTGAATCTATTGTACTGTTGATGTGAATCTTTGATAGCTATTATTTTATGCATATTCTGTGTTAAGCTATGAACATAACTTTATTAAGTGTTCCACTACACAAACATTTGATCTAGATTTGTTCTGTTATGTTTTATGCAAAGAATAACTCTAATGTTGCACTACTGTTTTAGGAATGTATGATTTGTCAAGTACAGTAATTATAGTTGACCTTGCACACATGGATGCGAAGGATATCTATAGATCCAACTCTGGGATATGCAATCTGGTCATTATAAATTTGGACGCAGCTCTGCTTGTCTTACCTATCCTCTCTTCAGGTGCGGAAACCTAGTTCCAGTACCTACCCATACTGCTTCGGGTGAGACTTTAACCTACACAAGCAGGTCACTGCCGAAAGGGCTAGTAGTATAGGGGTTTTTTGGCAAACCTTAACCTCTGAACTTGGGTCAGCACCCCTCGAGCCAACAGTAGTGGTGTCGGGCGGTCGTGTTGTGCTCCGTCGATCCTAGGCGAGTCAGGCCTCTGTTTACGCAGCGCCTAGTATTTGTGTAGCATCGGGGCTTATTAGCACATTGCAGTGCAATTTTTGAATGGGTGGAGGGTCATTTTGCACAACGCTAGCCTGTATTAGTGTAGCGCTAGTGATTTGCACAGCGCCAGAACCAGTTTTCCCAGAAAGAGCCCGAAAACCCTGTTTTTTATCCCTGGGGCGTTTTTCTCCTCACCAAGCACTGAATAAGTTTGAAATGAAATAAAACACCTTTATACCCTTTGAGGGAAATAAATTAAACTTGCAAACCCACTTTTACTATGTTTTAATATTTTTCCTTTGAATGATGCCTTTTATTTCTTTTGTAGGGGTTTCTGAAGATTTTCTCAAGGCATCTTTTCTTATTCTTTTATGTTGATGGCTAGGTAATGCAAATGTATTTTTACCCTTTTTACCTTTTGAAAGCTTGGGAACTGTTCAAGCTATCCTTGGCACACCTTTTACCAATTGAAAACACTTTTTTTTATCCTTTTGGCCTTCTTGGTTGCAAGTGACCTTGGCAACTTCTGATCTTATGCAGGTGCCATAACACAGGATTTTTGGTCTCTTTGTCATTTTTTGGACCTTCATAGCCATTTAGTCACCCAACAGGGGTTTTAGGGCCAACATGATTTTCATTTTGATATTTCACCTTATGTTTTATTCATCTTGACCATTTTGAAGACCTTTGGCTGCATTTTGAAACTTAGCCTCTTATACTGCTACCCTTCACAATTTTTCTCTTTGGTGCAGGTGAAGCAGTGCTGCTTTGATAAACCCTGAAGAACACCTTATATATTCTTTGAATACCATCTGCTTGTTTATGAAGGAGGACTTATCATCTTCACTTGACTTGTTGTGTCCATTTTTCCAAACTCTTGGGTTTTAGGGATGTTAGAGAAAAGTAAGTAGTGTTGTCTTCTAAGTTCTCTATAGCCCTTTCAAGTTCATTTATTTTTGTTCAGTTCACCTCACCATTTTCCCTTTTCATTTATAATTTCTGAAAATATTTAATGTGTCCTTGGTTGTGTTGCTGTGCCTTCTGTCTTGGTGGTCTTTGTGATGGTTCCTTGCTTCGCAACACTGTCTTGTCAATCAATCACAAAACCCTGATTCTCTTTAAACATAGGCATGCTACCTTTCTATTTGTTGTGGATGTCTTCTTGTGATGGTTTACCCTATTACCTTACCTCTTTTTAGGATGATGGCCATCTTTGTCTTTCTTGCAGAACTGTGAGCAATGGCAATTGTCCCTTGCAAAATTTGTGCTTAAGGCCAAGGAGGCCTTTCTTGAATGACTTTTTGATTAGTTTTGGACAAAGTTACTTGTCCTTCTTCTTCTTTGAATGTAGTCTCAGCACATAGGAAAAACAGAGATTTAGAACACCAAAACAACCCTATGACTTGTGAAACCCCAAGTGACCTAGTGGAAGGTTCCTTGGACTTGGATTTGGACTGAAAACATAGATTTTGGGGTCATCAAGTGTAAAATAGAGTTTTTGATAAACTAATGTACTGAAGATCTGAAATACAATGTACTTGATTTATCTAAAGAGACTACAGATACAGTTTTGAGACCATCAATGCTTGAGGTATTTTTGGAAACACAAGAGAGTTGGTTGATTGGTGGCGTTAGGTAGCAGTGGAGGTTTTAGGCGAAACAAAACTAAAGATTAAAGCCAAAAGTGACAAAACATAGACAAAATGAGTGACATGAGCCTCTGATGGGTCTTCTAGGGTTGGTAAGCAGAGCTTGACATGAGGGATGATGAAATAGTGAAACATTAATCCTAAGGATAATGAAGGCAGTGCAATTTCTAGAACTCACAATGTTCATGAACTTTGTTTCTCGAGATCTAGGATAAGAATTTAGTCATCTACAAAGGCAAAAATTACTGATGACTAACACAGACATTAATGGCAAGCCTCCTCGTTGATAACAATGGGAATACAACAATTTCTCTTGATTGTCAAATCTTGCAGGCGACTCAAATTCGTCACATTCATTTGTCCCTGTCAAGATGCACTCAGGTACCTTGACACTCATTTACATTATCGATGAGTTATCTCACATTGGTTAATGATTTTCATCATTGATCGATAATCCAATGATTTCTTCCCATGCTTGACTTTGACACATTTATTCGCATGGTAAGAATTTTACCTTGAATTTTGGCTTTGATGAAGACTAATGGTTTTATGGAATCAACAACAACTTGCAGCAGCATGTTCATCCTTTTGTCATTCAACAACAACATGATGGCACCATTACAACATTTTTTTCATTCATTTCATTTTCAAGCAAAACAATAAATTTGGGCCTATTTCAGTCAATATGCAGTATGTTTCATCGTTTCTACTTTAGCAGGTAGTACACAATTCAAATCAGCAGTTCAAACTAAGAGAAAACAATTTTCTACAAAAATTAACATTTTTTTGCAATAGCTGCAGAAAGTTGCAGTTTCTGTAGCTATTTCTGTAGCAGCTTGTTTTTGTTGTTGCAACTTTTTCAAGATGCAATTTTGGCACAAATATTGCAAGAGATTGGAGTAGAAATAAAACATTCTGAGATTCTAGGTTTTCTTAGAATGTGATAAATTGAGTAGGATGTGGACAAAATAAAAATAAAAAAACAATTTTGAAGGGAATTTCAAGTGGGTTTCTAAGGAAGATTCTCATTTTTCACCATTATGGAGAGATTAGGGCAGATTTTGGTATTTTTGTACAACAGTGTCTTTTCTTCATCAAAATGAAATTCTGAAAGCAAGTGGCAATGGAAATGGTAAAAATACATGGATTTCCTTTTGAATCACTCAATTTGGCCTTAAAATGAGTCTGTGACATATTTTTTTGTTGCAACATTGGGCAACGTGAAGGGTGAAACAAGGCAGAAATTGATTTGGTCATAACTTTGAAATCGTGCATCTGTTGGTCCTGAAAATTTTATGGTAAATGAATTGAGGTACGGTAAATGAACTCAAAATACTTCAGAAAATTCCAGCCACTTTCACCTATAGCCATTTATTATTTTTTTCAAGATCTGTGCAACCATTGGATGAGATTTTTTGTGGGAAGATGCATAATATTAATGGTAACAACCTTAGAACATTTCAGGAGAATCTGATGTACCATTTGAGAGAAATTAGAAAAATAATTCTGCTACATGAAAATGGTACATTTCGTGGAGCAAGGTCAAAGCGATCGAGCAACATACCTGAGCCAAATCAACACCTACAACACCTACTTCAGCATTCGAAGTTCTTCAAAAGGTAAAATTCAGGTAAAACTAGCCTTAAAATTTTTAACTTGTTAAAAATTTTGGAAATTGTAATAACAAAGCTATTGTAAAACATGTGATCTATGTATTTCTCCCTATCATATTCACATTCTTCAAACCATTCTTTCTTATCCTTCATCCCTATTCTACTATTTTCAGCCCTCATAACATATAGGATGCTCTACCAACTTTGTTATAGTTTAACCCCATCCCATGATTGCATAATCTTTTCCTTCAAAAGGCCTTACGTTTGCCCTACTAATAATGTTGTCTCCCACCATTATCATGATTAAATTTCTCTTCTTGCTGCAATACAAATTGATTCATCTTTGGATTTTAATGGAAGCCAAGAAGTGATGTTTACAAAGCCACAAAAAGAAAACGGGGTTGAAACAAGGCTTTATCCACACACTCTTGAATTCAAAATGGGAATCTACTTGCATGAAGATCATTTATTAGTTGATGAGCTTTTGAAGAAGCTATTTGACAACATTGTTGAAGCAGGATTGGTTGTTATAAAAAATGTTTCTATGCATGATGATAAGAAGACAAGCATGTGCTACTTTGTGCTACTTTGCAAAGGCTATGAAAATAATGAAAAAAGTACTTGGATGTACTACTTTGTGGGCACCCTTGGCATTCACACAAGTTGTATGTGATAATATGAAAGGGGCTAATAAGTAATACATGGACATTTATTTTATTAGAGAAGAACAAATCACCAGGCATTGCTTCTACCTTTATAGCATCTATGAGCATCCTAGTATGTGAAGACTTCAAGATCTTAGACTTTCAAGGGAGATAAGGGTAATTCTTCTTTCTTATTCTAGAGACACAACAAACAAGTATGGAAACACAGATTTGTGCTATCAGATGTGTAATTTTGGATAATTAATTCATTGGTTCACTAAACAAGAGAGAAAAACAAATCTTACCAAGATATATGATCTACACCAATCCTTTGGAACTTTGGTTAAGTTAAAATGACAGAATAAAGTAACAAAAGGAACCAATGGACTATGAAAATTTACAAAGCTTTGTTTGCATGAGGGCATGAAAAAACCCAGGTGTGGGGGAATGTTGGGCCTCCAATTGGCCTCCAATTTGTCATGATTTTGATAATAAAACCATCCATTTTTGCATCATTCCATTCACCCATTGTCATCATTATTTACCATATTTCCTCATAAATGAACCAAATTTTTGCATACATGTTTACATGGTTTATTATTATTATTTCCATTATTTTTAATGAATTAAGAAGATTCTTGCATGGTTTTACTAATGACAGTTTGACAAGTTCTAAATTCTGCAGCTCAGCCAACATTATTAGCCATCTCCATGGTTAAGGTAGTAACACCACTCTAAAATTAAATTTGACACTCGAAAATGGTTTCTAGAAGATCTAATATGGATTGTGAATGATCAAATTCCACCCAACTCGCACATGTGGACCTCTAGGCAAAGATCAAGGAAAATCGTAGCATTTTGGACCAGTCAAATTCAAATGCGTTTTCTGAGCAAATAGAAGCAAATTAGGAAAAAAAACATGGGTTTTGTTCAGCACAGGCCCAATTAATTTTTCAATGAGTAGTTTTTCTGAATTCATCTCCATTTGAGAGATATTTTAGGTTCTTTGAACCCCTTTTTTGTAGGTTTCGTGAGCTGATCCATTTTTGCAGCTACCTCCATTGTTTGACAAGTTCCAAGGATCAAATGGTTAAAAAATCAAACTCCAACTCTATAAGTCAGTTGATATCAGCCACCTATAGTAGAATTAGCTCATAAATAGTTAGGATTGTTTTATTTAAATACTGGTTGTACAGAACCGAGAAAAATTAAGTTAAGTTTTAAGTGAAGCTTTTGTTGAACGCTATACTTTTTTAAGACTTCGGTCTGTTAAATACAAGGATTGTGTTCATGCCAATGATTTCTTAAAGTGTGTCTTTAACCAACTAGCATTTCAGCCAAATTAGTTGCAGAGGGCCCATGTGTTGGAGGAGGTTTTTCATTTGTTATTTTTAAATTAATTTCCATTACTCTGTTTTTAGCGATTCAATTTTCTGATTAGATTAATGTTCCATTCCAGTTTTGATCAATAGCATAACATTAAATCATAATTGTGCAACCTTGTTCTTCTAAAATATTTCATTAAGATAGATAATGTTGGGTGTGGAACCTGATTATCTTGTTTATTTTGTATCATAGCGTTGGACCCCTCTACCTTAATGGGGCGGAAACGCCGCCCGAAATTAAACGCTACCTGGGGGGTCTAAGGGGGGAAGGATGTGAATTTATGAAGCCCCCCCCTGGTGGGGGGTTTCGGGGGCAGTGCCCCCAAAATTAAAAACAGATGCAAAATTGCCTTGTAAAAGTATAGTAATTTCTAGTCAATATGGGCCGTTCATTAGGCAGATGATTTGACAGTAGAAGTTATGTTTAGTTTAGGGTTTTTTTTGGCCCTAGAAGGCAACCCCTCGCTTGTATAAGGGTATTTTATTGCGGCTGTGTATTTTATGTGTATTCTCAGAGCGAGAAATGGATAGGGAGACTGTGAGAGAGAACAGAGGATATTACAACGGATTTGTTGTAGGTTGTGTCTCTTCATTTTGCTGGATAATAGAAAGGAAGGACTGGTTGTTCAGGGTGGACGTAGCCCAAACTGGGTGAACCACGTATATCTGTGTATCTCTAGTTTTATGTGTTTTCTGTGCTTGTGTTTTCCACATATTTTATGTGTTTCATTGCTCTGTAATATATAATTTTCTAACAGATAATTCTGTTTTCAAATCGAATTAAGATTGAAGCAATAAGAATACACAGTTATCTAGTTTTCTTACTATTCTGTCATTTATTTTCTTAAGAATAGAATTGTCAATTAATTTTGTCAATGGATGTCCTCAAAAGCCATTTCAAGATGATGATCTTGAACTAAATGATTGAATGTCTAATTCACACAATTATTGAGTTTACTCTGTACATTTTTACTTTTTTTCTAGGAACTTAGAAACTAAGGTATAATTGACTTCTTACACAGCATATCAAGAGGGTAATACTTCACATTAAATTTTGGGTAAATTCAAATATACATTAGTTTTTTACAGTCAGTTCTACATGCTTTCACATTTTTCTTCTAGATCCTCACTTAGTTGCATCACTGATATTCCTAAAGGTCATTCCAAGGAGATTGATTTAATCATATTTCAAGACTGAATGATTGAATGTTTAATGAATGCAATCACTGAGTTACCTTATGAATACTTTACTTTATTTTCTAGATCATTAGGTATAATTGGTTACTTAACATCATCTTAAGAAGGTAACACTTCATAATTGAATGTTGGAGTAACTAGAAGTACATAGTTGTTTTCATTTTTTGCTTTTACTTAGAACAACACTGCAATTTTAATCTTAGTTTTAAGAATTAGATCCATGGAATATGACTAATGATAAGATAATATTTATTCTCTGTTTTCTAGATTAGATTCTAACTAGCCAATAGTCTTTGGTTTATTTGTATGTAAATTAGAATAACTTAGGAACACTTCATTTTCTTCCTTCTTTAAATTCATTAGTTTCATTTAAATATTTTCATAATGTTAGATTAAACATTCTTAGACATAAAAGAACAAAAGCCTCCCAAAACAACATAAAATACAAACAACGAAGTAAGAAAAAGGTTAAATAAGCACATACAGTGCACCACACTTCATCAGTTTACAAACCTTGGTCGATAATTTATGTAATAAATTTAAGACAATTAAATTGACCAAATAGGTAGTCAGGCTATTGATCAACATACTACCTCGACCACGAATCTGTCTACTGAATCAATACCACCACCTGTTATTCCTGAATTGATGATCAAGCCACAAAATGGAGTTGTTCATAGATCAACATCTAACCCTCGCGCAAGAGCTATTCAAAATTATAATATAGTTGAAGATTTGGCTCAATCCCCTTCAGCTATGTCAGCACTTGAGGTGTTACAAAATTGTCCCTCCCAGAAACAGGCTTTGTTGTCGGCAATTGGTGGAATTGATCCGACTGATTCTAATCTCGTAGTCTTTAATCATATGGGCTATGTGCCGCAATTACCAACAGAATTGGCATTTTTAATAGAAGTAAATGTTCTCAATCACCTTGTTCATCATACTATTATTGATGAGGGAGCATATACGTGCATTATGTCTCTAAACTGTTGGAAGTCACTTGGCTCACCATGCTTGTCACCATCATAAACAACATTGAAGGCTTTCGATGGATGTACATAAAAGCCTTGCTGTATTATCAATAACCTGCATGTTGAACTAGGGGGAAAAATAGTGAATGTTGAATTTGAGGTCGTTGACAGACCCCTTGACTACAATATTTTACTTGGAAGATTGTGGGTATATGCTATGACTGCAATTGTTTCTTTTGGGGTTCCCATGTTTTGGCAGATTTGGCAATACCAAAAGATGAGACAACATCAAACCACTTTGGGGCCCTAGGATCTAGCCCTCCTGGACCCGGAGAGGGATCTCTCCAATAGAGCAAAGAATGATATGTCTTTAAAGCTCGAATTGAGGTGTTAGGCTAGGTATGAAGCACAGAGGGGTTTTAAATGATTTGGTTGAAGGGTTGCTGGGTTGGTCAGGAGATCATAGACTGGGAAAGTAATGAGAGAAAGGAAACAAAACAGCAGGAGGCTTCAGCAAAGAGGATAGGCCAAGACAGTGCCATCCATTGGGCTATGGAGTCATGAAAGGAAATTACATGCAACAACTAGCCAAGGCTTCCAAAGGGCAAGTCATCTACACTAAAGGATCTTTTAGATAGATGATGGGATGGAACATTAAGGAGGAAAGTGAAAGAAGGAAAGCAACCAATTTTCTGTCTATAGATCAGGTCAGAGGTCATTTAACTCCAGACCTGCTTGGACATACTCAAAGGCTGCTCTCAGAGAGACAAAGGGGCAGCTTATAGATCAGACCAGAGGTCATTTAACTCCAGATATGCTTTAGCAACTCCAAGGGAAAAAACAGAGATAGATTTGACAAAGAAGCATCCAAGTGGCAAACCCCCAAGTTCATACATCAGCCAGCAGGCAATAACATCCACTGCACTGGTTAAACTCCACGAATTTACTCTTAGATACACATGAAGCAGAAAACATAAAGGTAGGGAGAGTAGACAGCATAGGGCACCTAACACGGGTGAATCCTATACCATTATTCTGATGCTTACCAGCAGAACATGAAACAGTATGAAAATGTAAATAACAGAGTTAAGAAAAACATCACCAATAGTAATAGACCAGGATCCTGTGAAATGTGCTTTGATTAATTGATGCAAAACCAGTCATGTACAATAAGCTCAATGGCTGTTACAGTCCAGACTTCTCCTCCCAGCCTATTACATGCAACTACTTTTCTATTCCCTCCCATGTCTATTCTAACAGTCAAACTGAATCCCTCTAACAGCAGATGCCCAGCAAGGCAACAACAACCTTTACAATGTGTTCTCGGGGATTTCTTATAGGAGAAGAGGAAGAGACAGAGGTAGATAGAAAATTAATCAATCTCATTAAGACAGAATCGGTGGAAGTGTCCACGCCCATACTGCTTAATGGCTCTGCGGCTCTGTATGTACTCTGTAAACTTGTTTGGAGGCTCTGTCAGGTCAGATTTTGACCTCTGGTGTTTCGTGAAGTCCTTCGGGTGTCTGGAGCTCTGTGCTAGCCATTTTGGAATAAATGAACTGGATGGAATGATTTGCAGGTCCCTCCATGCTTCTTTAATGCTGCTTGACAGTCTTAGGAAGCTCTGTCAGGGCAATTAACTGCTTATGGGCTCGAGGAAGCATGGAGATTGCTATAGGAGGTGGCCTGTTTGGAAGAAAATGTACTCTGCCAATATTAAACATAGATAAGACTCTTTGCGTGCTTAAGTCTTCAACTGTGTTTGAATCCTTTGACCTGCGGGTTCACATTGTTAATCTTTAATTACAAGCGTAAATCCCTTTTAAATTCCGTCTCTGCTGTTTCACCGGCCGGCTGAAATGGCCTCTCTGTACTATCTGCACACTGAAATAACTCTGTTTAAAACCCTGGCAGTGGCGGCGGAGGAAATGCTGTGGAGGCGGTGGAATGGTGGTGGAAGAATGGAGAATGGTGGAAAGAACTCAGAGCGGCGGAGAAACGATCAACAATGTAAAAATCCAAACGTTATTTCTTGGGCGAAATACAAAGGAAAACACGAAAAACAATGGAGTGGAGGCCATGGAGGTGGGACCCGGCGGAGGCGGAGAGGGAATAAACCAGGACCGTCAGATCTGGGAGGAGACGGATGGCTATGATCTAATCGCTCAATCGCAATCGGGGGTCAGACGAAACGGTTTGCGATTGCGATCAGAGAGGGGCTTGCGATTGAGCACTGACCGTTGATCTCGGGTCTAGATCAACGGCTCACAGTCCATCAGAGGGAGAAACATGAGGTGCGAAGGGAATGAAGCGATTAGCACAGGACTGTTGATCTGTGCGAGGGATGGACGATCAAGATTGAATCGGAGCGTCAGGAGAAGGACTTGCGATCAGCGATCGGGCGGGCGTGCGATTGAGCGCTGACCGTCGGATCGTGGGAGAATGGACGGCTGCGATTAAATCGGGAGACGGATGTGATTGAGCGCTGACCATAGATCTGGGAGGAAATGGATGGCAGATATTTAATCGCGGGGGAGATGGAAGAACATGCGATCAGCGATCAGGCGGACTTGCGATTGCGCGATAGCCATTGATCTGCGGGAGGAACGGACGGCTGTGATTGAATCGGAGCGTCGCAATCGGGAGTCGGAGGAAAAGGCTTGCGATTGATCGGAGGCTGTTGTGATTAAGCGCCAACCGTCGGATCGGCGGGGAGATCAATGGTGGAGAAGTGGATCGGGGGGGGGGGGGTAGTGTGATTAAGCGCTGGCCGTCGGATCGCGGGGCAGATCAACGGTCAGGATTGAATCGGGAGGGAGACGGAAGGACTTGCGGATGCGATCGGGCAGAGGGTGCGATTAATGCGATGACCATCGGATCGCGGGAAGGATGGACGGCTGGGATCAAATCGGAAGGGCAGTGCGATCGGGAGTTGCGATGACCGTCGGATCTGGGAGAGGATGGATGGCGGAGATTAAATTGGGGGATCGCAATCGGAGCTATTCCAATGCGACTTGCGATTGCGATCGGAAGGGGGGTTGCGATTGAGCGATAGCCGTAGGATCGCGGGACAGATCAACGGCCAGGATGAGATCAGAGGATTGCAATCGGGGAATCGGGAGACAGGGTCGCGATTAATCGGAGGGCGCAATGTGAATGTTGCGATTAGCGGACAACCGTCAGATCTAAGCGGATCAACGGTTTTGATCACATTGTGGGACTTGCTTAACAAACGATTGCATCGGAACTTTTATGATGTAACAAAGGAAATGGACCCGCCCGACGGTTCCGATTGCGATTGGCGCTTGGGACTTAAGCACTTGGTCCCAGCGCAGGGGCACATGTGGGGAAGTGGTTAAGGGGCTAGCGGGAAAGGGGCCAGGCCTTATAATAAGGTCGGAAAGTGGGTTTTGGCCCCTTTTAATGGATTTTGGAGGTGAAGGAGGGGAACGATAGAGAAATAAAGGGGGAAGAAGGTCAGCAAAGGCTAGGGGGGGACTTTAAAGGGAATTTTAAGGGGATTTGGAGGGTAGATGGGGAAAGAAGGGGGAATAAAGGGGAGAGAGAACAAAGGCTTTGGGGAATGAAATAAGAGGGAAAAAGGGGCCTTTGGGCATTTCTTCACACAGCAGAGAGGCCTTATAAGGAAAATCAGCAGAGGGGGATTTGATAAAAGGATAAAAGGCACATGGAGGCTTCAAGGAGACTGTATTTTTTGAGGAAATGCATTCCTTGAAGACTCAACAATGATTTAGCCCCCTATTTGCTTGTCAAAAATTTCATAGGGGGGCTAACAGTGGCTCCACATGGGGATGGCTTCTTCTTGAAGGAGTCAAGAATTCAGAAATTGATCTCTTGGTGTAGGTCAGGTTCCTGCTACTTGAACCATCCCTTTATTTCTTTAGATCAGCTGCCACAAACTGTGAAGACAAAATATCAGCAGTAAAATTCCTCCCAAACAACTACCTACCCACACTATAGTCCTAACATTCTTCTTCTTGGGTGCATTTGGACTTGCAGACCCTTTTACATCATTAAACTTTACAAACAAGAAAAAATAAACCTATTCTACTTCTACCCTTATTGCTCCATGAGACCAGATTAGACTGTTGGCCTCATATGTTTCTCTACCTACACTACTACCTGCTAGGATTAGACTATCTAGCAGGTTTCTTCTCTACATTCTAAGACAGAAATTTAAACCACAAACTACATGCTCATAGGCTGAGCTTTATTAAGCTTTCCTACCTACCCTACCCTAACCGGAAATCTCTGATGTTCTAGGTCATATGATAAAGCCAATACAGCCAGTCAAGCAATAGCAAAAAAGGATATGAGCACTGGCTGCCTGTCAGAGATAACCACAGGGTGCCCTGCTTGTGGTTCTTCAAAACTGTGGTCACCGTCAGTAGTGACCATTCCTGATGAATCTGGCCCGTGCTAAAGATCAGCGCTGGAATATCTGAGCACATCAGGGCCTCCATGTACTCTGCCACATGATCAACGAACGCAGGATGTATACTCTCTTCTTTCAGGCCTGCCATGACTGGTAGGCTGTCTACATCCTGGGCAGCTTCAATTATTTCTTCGTTTTCCACTGTGTTCTCAAAGCAGCTCCTAAGAATCGAATCTTCTTCTTCTTCCATGTCGAACAGCAGCGGAATATCTGTATTTTTAGGGGGTGGGAGACTTTCCAAGAATGCTCTTGGGTCTCTGAACTTGTATGATTTCTCTTGTGAGCTCAAAAGTTCGAGCTCAGCTTCATATCTGTCAACCACCAAATCAAGAAACATCTTCTTAAGTGCACATAGATGATTGAGTGCTGAGCCAATAGGGACAACCTTTGGAAGGTCCTCCCATTCAATTTCTGCCAGTACACTCGCTACTCCACTCTGAAACTCTGTTATGAGGCTTGGATCTATTTCTGCACATTGTTCAGAGTCCTCTATTAGCAAAGTGACTGGATCTTCGGCATGGATGATGTTGTACTGCGACATGGTCTCCCAGTGGAGTCTTATGTGAAACCACAAATAATCAGTGGCCAGCTGATTACCAGTGGAGTCTTTTTGTCATTCAAGAATTGTGGAGTCGCCAGGTGGATGATTCACAACTTACTGTCCACCACAGTGGTTTACCAAATCAAAGCTGACTGATCGTTCCCCAGTGGAGTCGCCATTATGTTGGGGTTCCCATGTTTTGGCAGATTTGGCAATACCAAAAGATGAGACAACATCAAACCACTTTGGGGCCCTAGGATCTAGCGCTCCTGGACCCAGAGAGGGATCTCTCCAAATAGAGCAAAGAATGATATATCTTTAAAGCTCAAATTGATATATTAGGCTAAGTATGAAGCACAGAGGGGGGTTTAAAAGGATTTGATTGAAGGGTTGCTGGGTTGGTTAGGGGATCATAGACTGGGAAAGCAATGGGAGAAAGGAAACAAAATAGCAGGAGGCTTCAGCAAAGAGGATGGGTTAAGATAGTGCCATCCATTGGGCTATGGAGTCATGAAAGGAAATTACTTGCAACAACTAGCCAAGGCTTCCAAAGGGCAAGTCATCTACACTAAAGGATATTTTTAGATAGATGATGGGATGGAACATTAAGGAGGAGAGTGAGAGAAGGAAAGCAACCGAATTTCTGTCTATAGATCAGGTCAGAGGTCATTTAACTCTAGACCTGCTTGGACATACTCGAAGGCAGCTCTCAAAGAGACAAAGGGGCAGCTTATAGATCAGACCAGAGGTCATTTAACTCCAGGTCTACTTTAGCAACTCCAAGGGAAAAAACAGAGATAAATCTGACAAAGGAACATCCAAGTGGCAAACCCCCAAGTTCATACATCAGCCAGCAGGCAATAACATCCGCTGCACTGGTTAAACCCGTGAATCTACTCTTAGATACACATGAAGCAGAAAACATAAAGGTAGGGAGAGCAGACAGCATAGGGCACCTAACAAGGGTGAATCCTATACCATTATTCTGATGCCTACCAGAAGAACATGAAACAGTATGAAAATGTAAATAACAGAGTTAAGAAAAACATCACCAATAGTAATAGACCAGGATCCTGTGAAATGTGCTTTGATTAATTGATGCAAAACCAGTCATGTACAATAAGCTCAATGGCTATTACAGTCCAGACTTCTCCTCCCAGCCTATTACATGCAACTACTTTGCTATTCCCTCCCACATCTGTTCTAACAGTCAAACTGAATCCCTCTAACAGCAGATGCCCAACAAGGCAACAACAACCTTTACAATGTGTTCTCGGGGATTTCTTATAGGAGAAGAGGAAGAGACAGAGGTAGATAGACAATTAATCAATCTGATTAAGACAGAATCGGTAGAAGTGTCCATGCCCATACTGCTTAATGGCTCTGCGGCTCTGTATGTACTCTGTAAACTTGTTTCGAGGCTCTGTCAGGTCAGATTTTGACCTCTAGTGTTTCGTGAAGTCCTTCGGGTTTCTGGAGCTCTGTGCTAGCCATTCTGGAATAAATGAACTGGATGGAATGATCTGCAGGTCCCTCCATGCTTCTTTAATGCTGCTTGACAGTCTTAGGAAGCTCTGTCAGGGCAATTAACTGCTTATGGGCTCGAGGAAGCATGGGGATTGCTGTAGGAGGTGGCCTGTCTGGAAGAAAATGTACTCTACCAATATTAAACATAGATAAGACTCTTTGCGTGCTTAAGTCTTCAACTGTGTTTGAATCCTTTGACCTGCGGGTTCACATTGTTAATCTTTAATTACAAGCGTAAATCCCTTTTAAATTCCGTCTCTACTGTTTCGCCGGCCGGCTGAAATGGCCTCTCTGTACTATTTGCACACTGAAATAACTCTGTTTAAAACCCGGGCAGTGGCGGTGGAGGAAATGCTGTAGAGGTGGTGGAATGGTGGCAGAAGAATGGAGAATGGTGGAAAGAACTCAGAGCGGCGGAGAAACGATCAACAATGTAAAAATCCAAAGGTTATTGCTTGGGAGAAATACAAAGGAAAACACGAAAAACAATGGAGCGGAGGCCATGGAGGTGGGACCCGGCAGAGGCGGAGAGGGAATAAACCAGGACCGTCAGATCTGGGAGGAGACAGACGGCTATGATCTAATCGCTCAATTGCAATCGGGGGTCAGACAAAACGGTTTGCGATTGCGATCAGAGAGGGGCTTGCGATTGAGCGCTGACCGTTGATCTCGGGTCTAGATCAACGGCTCACAGTCCATCGGAGGGAGAAACATGAGGTGCAAAGGGAATGAAGTGATTAGCGCAGGACCGTTGATCTGCGCGAGGGATGGACGATCAGGATTGAATCGGAGCGTTGGGAGAAGGACTTGCGATCAGCGATCGGGCAGGGGTGTGATTGAGCGCTGACCGTCGGATCGCGGGAGAATGGACGACTACGATTAAATAGGGAGACGGATGGGATTGAGCGCTGATCGTAGATCTGGGAGGAAACGGACGACGGAGATTTAATCGCGGGGGAGACGGAAGAACATGCGATCAGCGATCAGGCGGACTTGCAATTACGCGATAGCCGTTCATCTGCGGGAGGAACAGATGGCTGTGATTGAATCAGAGCGTCGCAATCGGGAGTCGGAGGAAAAGGCTTGTGATTGATCGGAGGCTGTTGCGATTAAGCGCCAACCATCGGATCGGCGGGGAGATCAACGGTGGAGAAGTGGATCAGGGGGGGTAGTGCGATTAAGTGCTGGCCGTCCGATCGTGGGGCAGATCAACGGTCAAGATTGAATCAGGAGGGAGACGGAAGGACTTGCAGATGCGATCGGGCGGAGGGTGCGATTAATGCGATGACCATCGGATCGCAGGAAGGATGGACGGCTGGGGTCAAATCGGAAGGGCAGCGCGATCGAGAGTTGCGATGACCGTCGGATCTGGGAGAGGATGGACGGTGGAGATTAAATGAGGGGATCGCAATCGGAGCTGTTCCAATGCGACTTGCGATTGCGATCGGAAGGGGGGTTGCGATTGAGCGATAGCCGTAGGATCGCGGGACAGATCAACGGCCAGGATGAGATCGGAGGATTGCAATCGGGGAATCGGGAGACAGGGTCGCGATTAATCGGAGGGCGCGATGTGAATGTTGCGATTAGCAGACAGCCGTCAGATCTAAGTGGATCAACGGTTTTGATCACATCATGGGACTTGCTTACCAAACGATCGCATCAGAACTTTTATGATGTAACAAATGAAATGGACTCGCTCGACGGTTCCGATTGCGATTGGCGCTCGGGACTTAAGCACTTGGTCCCAGCGCAGGGGCACATGTAGGGAAGTGGTTAAGGGGCTAGCGAGAAAGGGGCCAGGCCTTATAATAAGGTTGGAAAGTGGGTTTTAGCCCCTTTTAATGGATTTTGGAGGTGAAGGAGGGGAACGATAGAGAAATAAAGGGGGAAGAAGGTCAGCAAAGGCTAGGCGGGGACTTTAAAGGGGATTTTAAGGGGATTTGGAGGGTAAATGGGGAAAGAAGGGGGAATAAAGGGGAGAGAAAAAAAAGGCTTTGGGGAATGAAATAAGAGGGAAAAGGGAGCCTTTGGGCATTTCTTCATATAGCAGAGAGGCTTTATAAGGGAAATCAGCAGAGGGGATTTGATCAAAGGATAAAAGGCACATGGAGGCTTCAAGGAGACTGTATTTTCGGAGGAAATGCATTCCTTGAAGACTCAACAATGATTTAGCCCCCTATTTTCTTGTCAAAAATTTCATAGGGGGGCTAATAGTTTCTACATATTTTAGAATGATAGCCTTTCCACATAAAGGTGTTATCACAATAATCAATAAACTTTCCTTCTTTGCCTCAACTTCCCAGGTAACTGGAAGTGTTCTGTTAGTTCATGCACCCCAACTCGCACTTCAGAACATTGGTGTAGGACTCTTAAAGGATTCCACTCTCATGGGAACCTTTGCATTACCACCGCATTCGACGTCGGCAAAAATTGCAAGTATAGATACCTACTACATGATCTATCCCACTCCATCTAGATTAAGGAAAAGTACAAGAAATTCTGAAATTGTTACGTTGGATGAGTTTTTTCCACCCAACCCTATTGAGCTGGCATAGTAATCAATCTATCTGGCTTGGGCAGTGAATCCAAATTCATCGTCGTTGATTGTTTGGGTTGATCGCTCCTTAGATTTTGGTACTCCATCTAACCCTTTTTCCTTAACTTTCTTAACAAATGAGAATATTTTGGAAACCATGATTTCAGAAGGAGGACCATGGGAATATTATCATCATTGTTCCCATCTTCCTGATTATGATGAAGATTATCTTAGTGAACTATATCACCCATCAATCAAAAATTTCTTTTCAAATTCTTTTCCTATTAGTGCAATCGATTCCGAGCGAAATTTGTCAAATATTGAAGAAACCATTTCTATGGATATTTCGACCAAAACTGGCATTGTAGAAAATATTCATGTCCGCGTGTCTTGTTCTCCATAAGAACCCGAAATATATCGCTCTCTCTTTCATGAATTCCGATATATCTTTGCCTGGTATTCCGAGGAAATGTCTGGTATTGACACTAGTATCGTTGAACACACCATTAATATGTATCCTGATGTCAAATGTGTGTGTCAATGCCTTCATCCTGTTCATCTAAAGAAGGTTGCTACCATTAAAGCAGAAGTTGAAAAATTTTGCCTGCTGGTTTTAGTTACCCTATTCCGCTAACTGAGTGGGTTTCCAACATTGTTCCTGTCATGAAAAAACAAGGAACCATCAGAGTGTGTCGATTATCGGGATGTCAATCTTTCTTGTCCAAAATACAACTATCCTACTCCCTTTATCGACTAGATTATTGACGATTGTACTGGATGTGAAATATTTTCTTTCATGGATGGATTTTTCGGCTATAATCAAATCAATATCCACCCAGAGGACCAGTATAAGACAACATTCATTTGTCCCTGGGGCACATTCACTTATTGAAAACTATTGTTTGGTTTAAAGAACGTCGGGGCCACCTTTTAGAGAGCAATGGATTATTGTTTCAATGACATCAGGCACATTGTTCAACCCTATCTAGATGATTTACCCACACATTCTCGATGTCGAAATGATCACCCAATGAATTTTAGAGCCATATTTGTATGTTGTCGACACTAAAAAATACGCCTCAGTCCACATAAATGTGTTTTTGTGTTGGTTCTGGTCATTTTCTTAGATTCGTCATATTAAAAGAATGAATTCAAATCGACCCAGTGAAGATCCAGGCCATTCTCGATTTTCATGAGCCATCAAATTTACTTTAGATACAAAAACTTCAAGGAAAGGTTAACTTCCTAAGGAGGTTCATACCCAACTACATCGAAATGGCTAAAGGATTTACGCAGCTCTTGAAAAAGGGGATTCCCTTCCATTGGGGCCAAGTTGTGCAAGCTTCTTTTTATGTTGTCAAGGATAATCTTGTCTGGGCATCATTAATGTATCCCCCCAATTATGAGAGTGATTATTTCTTATATATTGTCGCGACTGATACGACCATTTCTATGGCATTGATCCAAGTAGAAAATGGGATAGAACATATGATCTATTATTTGAGTCGTAATCTCAATGATACGGAAGTAAAGTATTCATACATAGAAAAGCTTGCCTTGGTAGTTGTTCAAGCTGTCCAAAGATTTCGCCACTATATCCTGTTCCAAAATACCATTGTCATTTCAGATTGTAGCCCCATGACTTATATCTTATCACGTCAATTTCTAGGGGGAAAGTATTCAAAATGGAATGTCATTTTGTAGGAATTTGATGTGGAATTCATCAAATCCAAGTCAAAGAAGTATTTAGTTTTGGCTGAGCCTCTCTGTGACCTTCCCTTTGATAGTACTGCTACTATTTCAGAACCATCTATTTCAGATGAGTCTCTATTTCTGATCGGATCATCCGATCCTTGGTATGGGGATTTTATCATTTATCTTCAGACCTAGAATTTTCAGCCTAATACCTCTCGCTCTGACCAGTGATGTATTCGATACCAATCCAAAGATTATATGATCGTCGGTGATACACTTTATCATCGTAGTGTCGATACAATTTTAAGAAGGTGCCTCACTCATGAGGAGGTAGAATTTTTTTTAAATGATTGTTATGATGGGGCTTATGGTGGAAACTTATCTAGATATTCTACTGCACAGAAGATACTCTGTGTTGGTTAATTTTGGCCTACCATATTTCTCGATTGCATGCTCACGGTGAGAAGTTGTCGTGTGTGCCAGATATTTGATCGTAAAATCCACATACTGCCAGCGCCAATGCATCCTGTTGTCTCTATGGGACCATTTACAAAATGGGGTATTGACTTCATGACCTGTAACCTTCGTTCGTCCAGGGGGCATGGTTATATTATTGTCGCAGTAGAGTACTTTACCAAATGGGCTGAAGCGATACCTACATTCAACAACACTGGACAAACAGCTGCATTATTTTTCTTTAATCATGTTATTGCACAGTTTTGGGTCCCACAGGCTATAGTTAAAGATCATGGGAAGAATTTTCGCAACCACATGATGAATGAGTTGAGTGTCAAGATAGGACTATCTCATGATAGTTCTACTCCTTATTATCCACAATCAAATGGATAATTTGAAGCTATCAACAAGATTCTTAAATGTATGCTTCAACGAATGATAGGAGTTCATAAACAAAACTAGCATTTGATCCTGTACTCGGCCTTGTGGGTGTACCGAACCTCGGTGATAAACACAACCAGTTTTACCCCCTTTTCATTAGTGTATGGTCTAGAAGCTATCTTACCAATCCAATGTGAAATATCATCATTAAAAATCGCAATTGACTTATTACCTGACACCTCAAAAGAGGAAGCGTGTGTTTTTCACCTCATCCATCTTGATGAAACATGTCGTGAAACCCAATTGGCCAATGAAGCACACAAGAGATGTATAAAGGCACAATACGACAAAAATTTCCAGCCTCACATTTTCTCAGAGGGCGACTCGATCCTTATTTATGATCAAGAAGCTGATGTAATAGGTACAGGGAAATTTGATCCATTATGGCATAGCCCCTATATTGTCAAAAGAGTTCTTGCTAAGGGTGCCTACGAGTTGGTAGATTACCATGGAGTTCCATTGGCAGAGCCCCAAAATGGGTTGTATCTAAAACGTTACTATGCTTAATCATGAGCATAGTAATTTTTTGTATTATATTGTATATATATTTTATTGATTTGCATTCATTGTCTTAGTTTATTTTTTAGATTTTTCTTGATGTTAGTAATCTGCTTTACATTTCATCACAGATGTCTGAATCTTTGGAACTATTTGTTGGATATGCTGATGGTGCTAGTCGTAGTATGCAAAACCTATCCTCTGTAGCGTGGGCCATTTTCACTCTGAATGATGAGTTAGTGAGTTTTCAAGGGATTTTTATCGATAGATCGACAAACAATATCGCTGAGTATAGCGCATTGATCAAACTTCTCTTCGATGTCATTTCATTTGGTATTAACCGCATCATTATAAGGTTAGACTCACAACTTGTGGTATTACAACTTACTAGTGTTTATACTGTTAGAAATACAACACTGCATCATTTGTTCCTAATAATTTGACTTTTGGAAAGACACTTTCATTTTATTCAATATCAACACATTTCCAGAAACTTGAACACATTGATTGATTCTTTAGCTAATCATGTTTTAGACAGAAATTTGCAACACATGTAAAGATACATTCACATAATTGAATAAGATTGCACGATAAACATAGGAAAACACTGAAATCGAATCGATAGATAGTCATAGGATTTTAAAAATTTTGTGCCCAAGACACAGTGGCCATCTGACCTCAAAATGTATGCAACATTTCAAAAGTAAACTAGTGATGCTCATGGTAACATGCTATTGATCTAGCTATCCTATGCAGTAACTGCATCCAGCTGTTAGGAACCCCTATATTGTGGCACTGCAGTCGCATGGGTAACTCTTCGATCTGGCAATCCGGAATCCTGAAGGTCAACTCCTCTATGTGTTTCCGAAGCTCATATAGAATCTCAGCCATTTCTAAATCCTGAAGGACTACTCTTCCGACAGCCCTCTCTATTGGCTCATTCAGTGCATGCTCCGATTCCTCTACTGGTTGAACTCGACCAACATCTGCATTACATTAAAAATTTATTTTAGTCTTGGGAAAACATCAAAATACAAAAACATTGTATAAACCTTAGGAAAACAAAAAAACATGGTCAAAAAATTCTTACCTGTTGCACCCCACTGAGCGCCTTCTGGTAAAGCTAAGTCTAGATCTCCTTGGAAATTGATGCCTGTGTATGCATACTCATCTATGGCAATAACTTGTTTCCTGAACTAGGTGAAGAATGCAGTTGATAACAAAATGGATGATTAGCCTGCATGCCTAGCCATCAGTTCTACCCATCTTTGCATCCTTGGATCTCTAGGGTTAGACACACCGAGTGGCACATGCTGAGGCTGCATCAGTGGAATCCGCTCTAAGGAAAATGAAATGAGGATCAAACCATAACTGAAGTTTTTCTTCCTTCCTCCCTTTTCCTTGTTTAGTTGTTCTTTCATTTGAGAGAGTACAACTTTAGACCAGTTGAACACTGTTGGCTCCATGCACTCTAGCGCATATTACATATAAGATCTATTCACTACATGTAGTGTAACTATGCTAGAAAGCTTCGCGATCATGAAAAGAATGGCTCTCAAAGGAAAATATCAAACGTCACGGATGTTTATTTTACCATCCTTGCTTGGCTCTACCCCTAGATAGCAATATTGCAAAACGTAGCATCTCACTGTCTCTCCTCCAAGAGTAGACCCTGAGAGAGAAATAGGCAAGCCTCTCCTCGAAAAGCCTGTAAGAAAATATACATCCTCCACTGTAATAGGAACCACTTTGTTCCTAATGTGAAATGCCTCAATAGCTAGATCCCATGCTCAAACTAGGAACTCCAAGAGTTCTATTTTTTGCCTCATCCCTGACAAGCGGAAGTACTTTAATAATCAACAATCTCTTAGGGCTCTTACAGTACGTGGATTATTTAGGGAAATCATGTTTTGTTCTTCATGCTCTCTTTCTCTCCAAGTAATCATCATTCTAGCCCGATGAATGCATGAAACATAATCATAAGACTCATTAGACTCCATTTCATGCAAAAAATTAGGCAAAATTTAGGTACAATTCAAGAACAAAAAATGTGAATTGTGCCCAACGCAGTCTTGAACAAGGAACAGTGCGTTGCATATGCACCTAGGCTTCAATTTAGGTGCTCCACAATGCATTTTTTGATGCTCAAGGGTGTGTTTCCCTCTTTAGAAAAATAATTTACCCTAAGGGGCCCAAATCCATAAAATTTGCAGTGAAATGAAATGAATTGAATACTAAAAGAAAGAGAGGGTTTATGGCACCAACCTGGATCAAATGAGGAAAACCTTCCACAGAATCAATCGTAATCAATGGCTGAAGTTCGGGGGAAAAATAGGTTTAGAGCTCCAAAATGCAAATGGTAACTTTCAAATGGTAAAAATGAATAGTAAAAATCATTTAATTAGTCATTTGATTATTTCCAAATTATATTTATTTCTATGACTATGGCTTTATTCTATTTTTATCATGAACAAGTATTTTTAAACCATTTTATGTTTTTCTTAACAGGTTTGCAACTGATGAACATATTAGTCATGTAGATTTATTTAAAGAATGATTTGACCACAAAGCATACTTTTATCCTTATTTTTCGAGATTTGATAAAAATGAAAAAGGACTTGAAGCACACTTTCATCTCTTTTTCGAGCTTCAATAACAGTGAAAAAGGAACCCCTGGAGTCTTATTTTAGCTCTTTTCAAAATCTGATCATGTGAAAATATTGTCGAGCACTTGTCTTTTCGAGCTCATAAAAGTAAATGAATTGATATCTACTCAGTACAAGTTTAACCTTTTTCTAGACTAAGATATATTATTTACAAAAAAGGAATGCCTTAGTTGAACATGACTAGGACGTTCTCTCAGATATTATTTTACACTTTTTCGGATCTGAATGACAATTTTATGAAAAAGTACTTATTGAGTTTTCTTTCATCCTCTTTTTCAAAATCTATAAATATGAAAAAGGACTGGGCTTTCACTATCGTTAGGCTTGTTAAAACATAAAATAGCGACGGGCTTGTCGATCATGGTAGGAATCAAGTTTCATTCATCGCTAGACTCATTAAATTATTAAATAGCAATACATTATTCGCCCGAAGGGTTGAATTATAGATCAAGAATATGTTATCCTCCTCAATATTGTTAAAAAATAAAGAGGTACTGGTCGACAAATGATCGGGGAAAATTTGAGAAAGTGAATAGAGATTTTTACGGTAGCAGGTCGCTCTTGAACATGACAATTCACTCCATCATTGTGACTGTTTGGGTTGGGTAATATTCTTGACGGTTCATTCATAGGTATGGTCCATCATACCTTCACTTTGGTTTTGGGTCAATTTTGCCATTTCATCTCATTGTCACCGATATGTTCAAGAGAAGTCATCCAGTGAATACTCATCCTTCTGCAATACTCATAAACCCTCATTCTCATGACAATCATCCCTAAACATTTCTATATCAATTCATATTTTTTCTTTGAAATTATTAAATCTCATTTCGAAATAAAGTGACTTCCTGTCAACGTCAAATCATCATCCAGGAAGTTCACTTAGAAACATCATCTTCCAGTACCATGAGGCTTGTTACAACATCGACAAGATCCTCACTTTCGGAATTTTGATCAAAATATTTTGTTTGTCGTTTGACATCAAATCATCTATTCACGCCTTATGAAATGTACTGTAGTACCTTGATGACCATTAACATTAACGGTGGTTCTCATGTGTTTGTTAACAACTCACATCATTGGTTGATAATCAAACGATGTCTTACCATGTTCGACTATTTATCATATATTCGCATGGCTAGACTTGTACCCAAACGATCGAGTGAACGACATAAGAAAACCCTAGATCTAGTTTTAACCATCTGGGCTACGATTTTAATATTTTTGTACACATCATCTGTGTACAGTGACCTTACATACAGATCGTCATACAAAAATGGGCCTATATATGTAGGCATGTCTATATTGGGCAACATTCCAATCTAGGCAACTTTCTACACTATGTACATGTTATTAGATAGTTTATATGCTGAGCATGGGAATGCCTTCCCTCATAAATTCATGATCAAGAGGATATATCATGATGTAATGTATTGCAATATTGATGTAGGTTGCCACTTCACTTCAGTTCCATCCCATCATAGTGTAAATAATATCATTCAAAAAATATTGTTATTATTATTTTGACTTCATGCTTTAGGGGGAATTGTTATAGGTCAATTTGGGCATCATTCCCAATGACTTGGTTAAACTGGACATCATCCCCAGAACCAATGAATAGGGTCTATCATCCCCTATCATTCTAGTTGCTACATGCCTTAAGACAAAGAACACGAAAAAATCATCCACGACTTCCATTGCAAGGTTTCCAAGATTTTAAGTTTATGTTATATCACTTGTGAGCTCATCAACACTACCTATCAAGGGACTAATTGTGTTGCATATGCAATTACCTCCATTCAAGGGTGCACTGCAAAGCACTTCCCGACATTCAAGAATACATTGGTCAATTGGGAGAAAAATTCTCATTGTTCCGGAATATCCACATGGCTAGTGCCTTCTAGAAGAGTCCGCATGTGTCAAACTTCAAATCCATGTGTCCATTCAACACCTCTGAGCTTGGGAACATCTCTTGATTATTATTAGAAATTCATTGATTGTGAAACTACCTTCAGCTGCTCTATAAATTGAGCACAGATCCTAGTGCTTGAGAAGGAAGAAATTTGGTAAACAAATGTTGTTGGACTCTCAATTGAGTATTTGATTTGAGTGATATGCTGTTGGAGAGATTTCCATTGTGATGAGGTTGGGATGATGCTGGATTTGGTGACATCAAATCAATTGCTGGTTGTAACCTTCCCCTTCTATCTATTAATAAATATTGCTGCTCATTTTCCCACATATGTATCTGTATAAGCTTCTACCCTTCATATTATGAATTATTAGCTGATGTATATGTTTCATGTTTCATTGATTTAATTGATTAAGATAAATAGCCATCTGTATACTGCAATCTCTTTGGTGTTTAGTTTTCATACTTGCAGGAACTAGTCTAATGCTCAAAGTTGGATTGGAAGCCACAACAAGGGTGGCAGAAGGAGAATAGGAAGCGCTTGGACCCCAAGTAGGTTTCTCCATATTTCTATGTGTCTATTTAATCTTAGGAAAAGTGTCTACAAAGTCTTTGATATGTTGTTCTAAATGCATAGCACCACATTTAGGGAATGTGTTTTATCCATAATCCATAATTCTGCATAAAAGATACTTAAATCATTTTTCCTTGAAAAGAAGAAGATTGGTGATTAGATTTCAAGACCCTCCTCACTTAGCCATTGATGAATAAATGATGGAAATTCCCAATGTTTCAAGGGGCAGAAAAAGGAAAAAATGGACAAGTCAACAAGGGATAGATAATGTGACTTTATTTTTACACCCACATGTGCCCAAAAGTAGAAATGAATATAAAGGAGAGGGGAATAAGACTAGTTTTTCAACAATAAATAAGGAAATAAAACTCATACTATATGGAGCTAATGAAAATGGTCTCAAATTATTATATAGTCTCTTACAACACTCTAGAATGTAGAAGAACTTTCGCTTGAAATAGTTTTGTTCCATCTACAGAAAATAATAACTTAAGGAATGTAGACCATAGATCCATTGAGTGCAAATGTAGAAGTGAAAGTTGAATCCTCATTATTTTCAAAATATATGGTTGCAATCCTAAAATATATTACATATGTTGCCATATCTTCACCAAGAAGCATATTGTTTGGATTCAAAACACAATGGATCACTTGCATGAAAGAATGGTGATGGAGATACACCATGCCTTGGGAAATTCCTATTGCTATATTCAACCTTTAAATTAATTTCAAACCACTTTCTGCTTCACCATTAGGATATAACCACTTTTCGAAGCTTCCATTTTTTCATAAATGGAAATATCAAAGATTTCATTTAAGGGTATGAATATGAGGTTATGACTCTAGTCAAATTTCGATGCCTGACTCTAGTCAAAACTTCACACTCCTTTTTGAAACTTTTGTGAGCCCCTTCCTTTTCCAAATTGAGAATCTTGATGGAAACCATGGTCCCATCATTCAAAACCCCTTCGTACACTTTCCCAAAAGTACCCACTCCTAACAAGTTAGCATTACTAAATCCATTTGTTGTAGTGATGAGCTCTCCATATGAAGTTCTTTGGTGCCCCACATTTGAGGATGCCCCAACATCTATAGGAATATTCTTCTTGTGATTTAGTCTACACAAGATTGCTATAATTAAACACAACACAATAGTGGCTACAATTGCAACAATATATATGAAAAATTTTCTCAGATGAGAAACACTTTTATGCTTGCAAGTAGAGCACAATGAAAAATTTACCCAAGGTCCACAAAGACACAAATTTCCCATAAACATTGTGGGATTAATATTTTTGAAAATTCCACATTTCGAGACCTCTCTTGTCAAGATGTTGAAAGAGAAATTCAAATGGCTAAGCATTTTGATATTTGCCAATGATGTGGGAATTCCACCTGAAAAATCGTTTGCGGATAAATCCATGTCTTGAAGACTGTCAAGTTCACCAAGTGAGATCGGGATTAGACCTTCAAGTGCATTTCAAGAAAGATTTAGGTATTGTAATTCTTTGCAATTTATGAGCCCACTTGGAAGATAACCAGTTAGCTGATTTGTTGAAATATCTATAGCTTGAAGCATAACCATATTACTTAGTTCCAAAGGCAAGGGACCCACTAATAAATTGTTTGAAATGTTGAAATAGAAATCTAAATTTGCAATACTTGCAGCCATTGGAGGTATGTGCCCACTAATCTTGTTATATGAAAGGTCTAGCAGTAATAAGTTCACACATTTCCCTAGATTTTCTGGTATTCTTCCTGATAACCTATTCATACTAATATCTAAATAGTCTAGTTGTTGAATGTTAACAATATAATTAGGAATCGTTCCATAAATATTATTACATTGTAGAGCCATAGGTCCTAAATTTTTAAGTTTCCCAATTTCCATTTGAATGTTTCCCTGTAAATTGTTGCCTCCCATAAATAACCTTTCCAAGTTTTGAAGTTTTTTTAGTGTGTTTGGGATTGCTCCCGTGAAAGAATTACCTTGTAAAGAGAGAAGTGTTCAATTAGTCAGGTTACCAATATGTGGAGTTATTTCTGCCACTAATCTGTTATTTTTCAAGTCCAAGTAGTTAATTTCTCTAGAGATGTGGCCTATTGAAAGGGGCAAATGTCGAGTGAGATGATTATAGCTTAAATCTAAATCTTGTAGGGAAGAATAGTTATTAAGTACAGTAATAATGGTCAAGTCGATAACGTTGTTTCTAACCAGTTGATTGGCACTTAAGGAGAGTATTTGGAGATGCGTATACTTACCCAACTCCATGGGAACTATTCTGCGGAGTTGGTTACCAGATAAGTTGACCAGGTGAAGGTTCGTACAATTGAAGAGGGATGCGAGAATGCTACCACTCAACTCATTGTTATAAAACTAATCCTCGGGTTATTTTATGTTAGGGTAATTGGTTATTAGAGTCCAAGAAAACCCGGGAACTAATTCAACAATTTCTTATTGTATTTATATCTACATCATTGTACATTATTATTTGACACATTGAGTAATATATTGTTGAGTTTGTTTCCAGTTTTTGTCTTACAGTGGTATCAGAGAGGGCAGTTCATCCGCCTATTGATTAAGTTGAGCCACATGTTTTGTGGCCTTCCTGGGCACCCCTCTTTTCACATACTTTGAACTCTTTTTCAATAGTTTTTTTTATGGAATTGTGAAAAAGATAAATGATTGAGAACGTGTGGAGAGCTTGGTGCATATTTGAATTAAAATGGGAAATATACACGTGGAATCTATGTTGAAGCAAGATGAAGCAATTACCTAGACAAGTCTATAATGGAGAAATAAAATTGTAGCATAAAGAAAACGTATGAATTCTTATGTTAATAGAATGGAATTTTTATTAATATTCAACTAAAAAGGAAGTGTAGTGTTAGTCATCAGTAATTTTTTTCTCTTTAGATGAGTAAATTCTTATCCTAGATTTCTAAAAACAAAATTCATGAATGTTGTGAGTTTTAGAAATCTCACTGCCTTCATTATCCTTAGGATAATTTTTTCACTATTTCACTAGTCTATCATGTCATGGTTAGCCTATCACTCCTAGAAGACCCCTTATGGTCTCATGACACTCATCTCTATCCCATTTTCACACCCATGACCTCAGTACTCTGTTTTTCCTACCTATAACCCTTCCAGTTCCACCTAGGATTGCCAAGAAGCCTAACTCTTCCCCCTATTCACCAAATGCCTCAAGCATTACTAATCTCAAGCTACCTCTCTAGGCTCTTTAGATAAATCAAAATTAGTAGTTTTGGGTCTGCAATGCATAAAGTTTGTCAAAAGCTTTTTTTTACACCTAAACACCCCATGTCAAGTTTTCAGCCAAATTCCAAGTCTAAGGAGCCTCCCACTAGGTCATTTAGGGTTTCATAGGTTGTAAGATTGTTTTGGTGTTCTAAATCACTATTTTTCATGTGCCAAACATCTAAATAAAACATGAAAGAAGGCCAGCACATGATTATCCAAGATGGATCAAATGTCTCCAAGAAAGGCCTCCTTGATCAAGCACAAATTCAACAAAAAATAGTTGTCCATTTTTGACATTTCTGCAGGAATGTAAAGGAGGCTATCAGCAAAAAATTAGGAAAGGTAAGAGGCATGTTTCTCATTAAAGGTACGCACAAGCTAATGGAAGAGTAAGCAACCTATGTTTAGGGAAAATCAGGATTTCTAGGACTGATTGGACCAACAATGTTGCCAAGCAAGGAGCCAATGCCGAAAACCACAAGGACAAAGGCGCATCAACACAGCCAAGCATGAACTGAAGATTTTTTAGAAGTTATAAATGAAAAATGGAAAAAGGTGAGGTGAACTAGATGGAAATGAATGAACTAGAAAGGGATATAGAAAACTTAGAAGACAACACTAATGATTTTTCCTTAACAACCCTAAAACCTAAGGTTTTGGGAAGATAGGAAAAGAGAGTGAAATGAAGACTATGAGCCTCCATGATGACAACAAGCAGAAATTTTTAAAAAGGCTATTGAAGGTGACCTCCATGGTTTTCCAAGATAACAATGCTTCACTACCTCAAGAGGAAAAAATGCAAAGAGTATCAGTGTGAGGTAGGTCAAGTCTTCAAGTGCAGTCAATTGCCCTCAAATGGTGAAAGGAAAGAAAGCATAGAGTTAAGCTTCAAAATGGAAGAACAAGTTGAGCATGAGTTTATTGTTATGTGACTAAAGTTGTCAAACTCCAAGAATGTCAAAAGAGGCATAAAAACAACTCTGTCATGGCACCTGCAACAAATCAGAAGTGGACAAGAGGATACATAGCATACATGATTTATAGTCTTTGTCATAATGGATATATCATTGTCAAAATCAGTAAGAAGGTAAGAAAACATGTTTGCAGGTCACTTACACTCAGAAATATCAAAAGGGATAAAACATGTTTTTCAGTTTCTCAGTGCAAAAAAAAAGAGGTTTGAGAATGCCAAGACCCTCAAAGTTGAAAGGGACCTCTTCATTCTCCAGCAAGCCATCACCAAAGGAAGAGGAATTACTTTGAAAAGTTTTCAAATCACCTGCAATAAAAGGTCAAAATATATCGGTCAAAATAATAAAGTGACAAAACCTTAGCAAAAGTGGGTGTCTGATTTTAATTTAATTTTCAAGGGTATAAAGGCATCTCAATTATTATTTTAGCTCATTTTTCATTTGCAAGGAGAGAAAAGAGCTTCCAGGAGAAAATTCTGAGTTTTTGAGAAATTATGGGCAAAGTCACTGGCGCTGTGCTTAGAACTCAGCACTGCGCTCACAGACCCTGGCACTGCGCATAGAGACATCTTCACAGTGCAATTTTTGTATTGCGATGTGCATATAGCGAGAGGCGTTAAGCTTATTGCCTGGCACTATGCACAAGAAAACCGGACATGCCCATGCCCGGCATTGTGCGCACAGGACCCAACTCACTCAGTTTTTGGCCCGATGCTGTGCACAGAGGGCAACCCGACAGGCCCGACGCTGTCTACAGAAGCCCAATAGGCCTGCATGCAGACAGCACTATGCCTAGAGTAGGACCTGAATCTCTCGGTGATGTGCTCAGAGGCACATGACAGTGTGGGCAGGGGGTTGCGCTCATGTTGAAAAACCCTCCAAATTGCGGAAAGGTGCCCAAGGCTAAAGGAACGCCCTCCAAATTGTTCTCAAAACCTTGCAAGCAAGCTAATTTGGTAGGTGGCCTTTCCTCCTTGTCCTCCAAGTAATTTTCATCATTTGGTGGCTAAAATAATGACTAAACCCTAGTATTTGCAAGCCCTAGGTCTTCCTAACAAGCAAACCTTTGTTTTTGACCTCTAAGCAATTAGATGTCATTTGAAGGGGAGTGAGCTAGGGTAATCACAAATCATTTCATGTAAAGACCCTCATCAAGCTCAAAAGCAGTTAGTCATATACCTCACCTCCATATCACTCATTTGCAAGGGTTTCCCACCATCATTTCCATTTCACTCTTCCTACCTAAGTGTCACAAGCAAACCTAATTTTTTCCAAAAACAACCCTAATCACCATGTCAAGAGAAGAGGGTAGTATGAGCAGTCATGAAGGTCAAGTGCCTAAGGGGCCAAAAAAAAAAGGAGGGAAGGTGTATAGGTTATAACCCCAGAGCACAGTTGATAACACTTCATATACCATGATCCTCACATATTTCTAGAACGTAGGGTGTTTCCAATTTTGTGAGAGAGTAAAACAAGTGCAAAATCACCAAGAGCTCACAAGGTTTTTTATTCTTAACCTGCACAATAAACAATCAAGCCTTTTAGGGGTGGATTTTAAACTATCAGTAGATGCCATCTCTAATGCTACAGGTATACCCAATATTGGTGAAAAATGGTTCAAGAAGGAAAGATTAAACATAAGCTATTATGAGCCATTTGTCAAGACTAGGTACAGAGAAGGCTACAAGGCTATTTTTCCTTTCTCACACCTGAAACAGAGGTTTTCACCCTTGATAAAGGTTATTATGAAATACTTTACCTGTGAGGGGAGATACTCCAAACTCTACTCCTACCATGTCAAATTTCTCATTCATTTCACAAAATTTAAAATGCTCCATTTGCCCTATTACCTCTATAGGAGCATTGAAAAAATGTCTTCTGTTTTCCAGAGGAGAATTCATGCCAAACAAATGCAGAGTTTGTTCCACCATTCCTTGATCAAGATGGTGGTTCTACATCAGTTATTGTTAGGTCCCTATATTACTAGTATAGTCCCTTATTGTTGTTAGTGTAACCCCCTTATTGTTATTATTATACCCCTATAACCCCCATATTGTTATTACTATGCCCTTAAATTATTATTGTTAGGTCAGCTAGGATTACATTATGGCCCCATGGACTCCTATATATAGAAAGGAGGTTTTGTAATTTGTATCATCCAAGAATTTTTCATTCATGTAATGTATTGGAGGTTGCCCCCTCGAAGTGGCTTATTTCTAAGGTGTTGATATCTCTTTTCTTCTATTTTTGGAGCTGGCTTCACAACATTTGGTATCAGAGTTTTGGATTCTTGGGTTTCTCTACTCCAAACAAGTCATCGTGGCATTTTTCGCTATAAAATTTTTTCTACGAAGTGTCAAAAGCTAAAATTTTTAGGGCGAGAGACAAAAATCCTAAGGAACATCATTTTCAAAGCTTTTTTCGTAATATTTTCGGAGATATGATCTGTGGAAGTTAGGTCATTTTGCAGGCTCCTCAATTTAATCTAAACAGGTCATTGTGGAATTTGTGCTATAACGTTTTCTTTATAAAGGTTCAGAATCTGAAATTTTTAGGGTGCGAAGCTGAAATCCTGAGGAAAATCATCGCAAAACTTAAGAGCTTGGTTTGAAATATTGTAGGAGATATGATATATGGAAGGTAGTGCTTTTTCAGGCTCCTGAATTTCATCTCAAAGAGGTGATCGTGGGAAAATATTCATAACTCTCTCTATGAGCATCGGATTGGAGTGTCGTAAAACGTGGTCGCAATTACATGGACTTTAGTTTCTTTGCTATCAATTTTAGAGCTAAAAGATGAAACAGTGACAGGTGGCAAGTTGTACAAATTCGCTCTACTGAACCAGTCCATAATTAGGTCATTGTGGGAGATTGGACATAACTTTGTCTTGGATAATCCAAATCAAGTCAGACCTATGGTATTTGATAGATAATTCAGAAGGTTACCTTAGTTCCAAATTTCAGATATTGAAGAGCCTCAGTCACAGAGATAATCCAATTTCAATATCGAGCTCCTCAAAAGCAAGAAAAAGGTGTGCATTTTTTTTTCGAATTTCATAAGTCTTGTTTGAAGAATCAATTTGAATTGATTCCAAGGCCATATTGTAGAATAGATATCAGTATTGGGTTCTAAAAAATGCCTCGTAAAAATAATTCAACACCCATTAAGCCTTCAGAAGGATTTACTATGACTCATGAAGATGAAGAATTGCAACATGATTTATCAAAATTACAAGAGCAAGTGCACCAAATTTTGCTCTCGCAAAGAGCAACAAAAAATGAAATGGAAGTTTTGAAGAAAGGCGTGGAAGCGAAGATGGATGGTTTGAAGAAAGGCGTGGAATATAAGATAGATGGCATGGAAGATGGCATGGAATCTAAGATGGATGACATGGAAGCTAAGATCGATGAAAAAATGAAAGACAACATGGAAAAAATGAAGAATTATCTAAAAGAAGACATGGAAGGTTTGACAAAGTTGATACAAGAAATGTTTCCTAATGGTGAAAAGATAGTAGAGGAAACTCATGATGAGAACAAAATAAATTTTAATCATGACTTCATAAACTCTAATGTTGGTGGGAAGAACCACCATATTCCAAAAATGGATATGAGGAAGTTTGATGGAAAGGATCCTGTAACATGGATACTACAGATGGAGCAATATTTTGATCTCCATAATGTGCAAAACACACAAAAGGTACACATTGTAACTTTACATTTAGAACAAAATACATTTGTATGGTATCGATGGCTTTGCTCCCGTAAAAAAATTGTCACTTGGTCAATTTTTACGGAGGAAATGATAGCACATTATGAGGATACAAAGAGCAACACCTTCTTTAGCCAATTGATAAATCTCAAACAAAAGGGTTTAGTTGGGGAGCACATTGAGGACTTCCAAAAATTGAATATAAGGGTAACTGATATTCCAGAGGAACACAGGATTGATCTCTTCATAGGCACTTTAAAGGATAACATCCAACATGAAGTTTGCATTTTGGAACCTGATTCATTAGAGAAGGCATTCAGGTTGGCAAGAAAAGTTGAATGTAAAATTATGGCGACAAGGAAGCCTACCACTCAATTCTATAAATAAGGAAGTGTTGCTACGCCTAGATTTCCACAACCTACAAGGTTGACACCACAACAATTGGAAGAAAAAAGAGCAAAAGGGCTTTGCTACAGTTGTGATAGCAAATACACTAGAGGTCATAAGTGTGCTGAGAAGAAATTATTTTACATAGATTGTGAAGAAGAAGAAGAAAATGAACAAGAAGAGGATATACACCAAGAACTAGCCCTAGAAGAGGAAGAAATGAATCCGACCATATCGTGTAATGCACTGGCAGGAATTACCACTCCTCAAACTCTCAAGATAGAAGGACATATCAAGAAGAAAAGGGTAATAGTGTTGATTGATTCAGGTAGCACCCATAATTTTATTCATTATAAGGTAGCCAAGGAATTAAATTGTTTCCTATACCCAGCACCACAATGTCAAGTGATGGTTGCAAATGGAGGAACTATAAATTGCTCTGGAAAATGCCATAATATCAAGCTAACCATGGGGGAATATGTATTGAATAGTCCAATGCTTTCCATTCCTATGGTAGGTGTTGATGTTGTACTAGGAGTACAATGGTTACAATCTTTGGGGACGGTAGCTTTTAATTTTCAAGAAATTTTCTTGAAATTTTTTTCAGAAGGAAAGGAAGTCGAATTACGGGGTATTGAAGGGAAGCCAGGAAGGATAATAAGCTTTAATGTCATGACAAAGCTTCTAAAGAAAGAACAACGAGGCATAATTGCACAATTATGCTCACTAGAAGTTCCGACATCAAAATCATCTATTTCTGCAGATCTCCAACAAGTGTTGGACAATCATTCCAAGGTGTTTGAAACTCCCAAAGGACTCCCACCTATTCGTGATCATGATCATGCTATTCATTTGATTCCAGGAATTTTTCCTCCAAACATCAGGCCTTATAGATATCCTTATGTCCAAAAGAGTGAAATTGAACGTATGATTGCATAAATGTTAGAGGCAAGTATAATTCAACCTAGTCAAAGTTCATTCTCTGCTCCCGTAGTATTGGTACACAAGAAGGATGGATCATGGCGCATGTGTCCGGATTATAGGGAGCTCAATAAGCTCACCATTAAAGATAAATTTCCCATTCTTGTGATTGACGAATTATTGGATGAATTACATGGAGAAATTTATTTTACCAAATTGGATCTTCATTCAGGATATCATCAAATTAGAATGAAGACTGAAGATATTCCAAAAATAGCATTTCGAACTCATGAGGGTCATTATGAATTTTTGGTCCTGCCTTTTGGCCTTACCAATGCACCTTCTACATTTCAAGGGTTGATGAATTCCATTTTCAAACCCTTCCTTAGAAAATTTGTGCTAGTTGTTACACCATTTTTTGGTCATCTAACCCATTATTGTTAGATGAACCCAAGTACATCATGTAAGACCAATTTTACCCCAAGTAAAATCGCTTTCACCACATTTGTTTACATTTCTTGGTCATATTTAACCCAAACAAGGTAATAAATTAAATAAATCATTATTTATTTAATTATTTCCTAAGAATAAGTTATTTAAATCACTATTTAAATACTATTCCTAGTTAAATTTGACTAAATCATTTTTTATAATTAAATAAACCATTATTTATTTAGTTATATTCCCCTCATCTCCCTTAAATAATAAATAAATCATTTATTTATTTGTTATTTATAAATAAAGGAATTGACCCAAGTCAAAAACCCTTTTCCCTCCAACAAATATAATAAAATATTCCTAAAAGGTGATTCTAGAATGTGATTAATAATATTTTATTCATGCACCAAGTTCTAGAACACCCCAATATTTTGTTATAAATAGAAGGGTTTTCCCCATTCATTAGTGACCTTCATTGCATTAGATCACTCTGGATCTTCTCTTGGTCACCATTTTCCATTTTTCTTTGTGAACTCCCATTGAGTTCTATGTTTGTTCTTCCATACCCATAAGAGAGAGAAATGCTAGATCTGAAACACTGAGGACTTCCAAAGAATCCATCCCGCTTAGGAGAACCGGAAAACAACTTTCTTTTTTTCCTCTTAGGTGCCCCATTCTTTAATATAATATAAGATTCTTTTTAAATATATTGTTCTTGTCTTGTCCATTGGATGCATGGAGCCATTTTACATTTTATCTGATTAATGTCTTTTGTGCTTAGATCTAACTTTATACAGCAAACTTAAAGATATTTTGCAGCCATTATTGATGTTAGGGCTACTTGGTATGCGTAGATAAAGTGAACTTTTACGACGAAAGATTCATACTAACAAATGGCGACTCCACACGGGTTTTCTTTTGCGACCGCTGTCGCTTTATATATTCCTGCATATCCAGCTATTTTAGACCCTAGGGTTTCTCTTCAATTTTCTTTTTTTCCTATTTTATGGTGCTTTTCACCTCTAAAACCCTCAAACATTCAAATTTTTAACTTCCGTGTGTTTTTGGCCCTATTGTGCAGGTGACAGACATCAGCCACAGCTGAGACGACATTTTTTTACTGAAATCTGCCGCTGAAAGTGCTAGAAGTGCAGGTCGCACTTTTTGGCCCAAAAACTGCGTCCTGGGTAGTGGAAAACAACCCAAAAACTGCAACCTGAGCGAAACACAGGTCAAAAAATGCGACCTAGACTTTTTTCTGGAGTTTTTCTGAAATTTTTCTGGGTTTTGTCTGAACCTTTGTCAGGGTTGTCTAACCTCCGTCTCCACCCATTTACACCTTTTCTTGCTCTGTTTTACTCAACTAAGTGGGAATCTAGCCCCCTAGGGCTTGACTACCCTCCACTTTTTGTGGAAGAGCTTTAGCTGCTGTAAGTGTCTAAATTTTCAAAGTTTCTGCCATTTCTTTTATAGATATGATACCTCATCTTCAGATCCCTTTAAGATCAGCCACTTTCCCTTTCAAATCACCTCTTATAGTTTTGTTTGGGTTTGTCTTTAGGGTCACCTCCTTTTCCCTACTGCCTTTAGCTATTTCCCTCCTCTTTTGCAGCAACCTTGCCTCTGCCTCTTTGTTGTTTTCTGCACCTCTTTTCAGCAGATTTCTCCTTTAGATCCCTATCCCTCCCGACCTCAGATCTATTGGCCTCTTTTTAGCATGTTTTGATTAGATTTTTTCCCTCTTATAGACTATTTTTGAGAGACCCGCCTTCTTGGGTTAGATTGATGTATTATTAGTTGTTAATTTTCTGTTATTTTAGTCTTATTTACTGTGGATTTATTTTCAGTTACGCAGCACACTTTTTCTTTTACTCTCAAAACGTCTGGGTTTAAAAATTAAAATTAACGCACACCACACACCGACCCTAAGTGAAGAAGTTCCTGGTTAATACCGCCTAGAAAAGACTTTAAAATCAATTGACACCGCACCTCTCTGCCCTTGTTTCGACCTTGACCTCACTTGATCTTGCACCTCCCTGCCTTTGTCGGTTCTTCTTCTTCCCATCATCATTGCAAGGAGTTTATCCCAGAGACTTCTTAGCCTTCACCCTCAGTTTCTGGATGGTTGACTTCCTCCTTCCCGTCATCGTCAAGTTAGTCCTCCCCCAAGTCCGCACTCTGACTCACCTTATGATTCTTTGGTTCCTCCCCTTACTTTTGGTTCTCCCTGTTACCTTCACCATGTCTGGTCCAGGGCCTAATGCTAGTGGCAACCTCGGCCCTAATGCTGGGACTATTACTAGCGAAACTGCCACAGGCACTCCCTCGACTGATCCCTTGCTCCCCTTCATGGCAGGCCTCAGTCTTCCCGATTTTAATCAATTAATCAATGATCCTATCTACCACGATGTTAGTTGGCCTGCTATGCCAACCAAGCTCCCCTCCGACATTCCCAAGTTTGAAGGCCTTACTGGAGAGGATCCCTCCAACCATATCCGATCTTTCCACATGTGGTGTTCCTCCCATTCCATTATTGATGATTTCATCTGTCTTAGATTGTTCCAACGCACACTTACAGGCGAAGCTTCTAAGTGGTATGTTGATCAGCCCACTTCCTCTCATACCACCTTTGCAACTCTTGCCCAAGCTTTTCTATCTTACTTCCAGCTTCCCCTTTATTATGACATTGGTATCAAACTTTTGACTTCTTTCCGTCAGTCATATGCGACCCGCCTATCCGATCATGTCCAAGAATGGTGGAGAAGAAAGAGCCTATGTCAATCTCCTACCTTCAAAGACCGTGTCTACATGGACTGGTTCCCTAGATCTCTCTTGCCACCTATCGGGAAAGATGTCGCATCGCATTTTCCTCAAACCGAAGAAGCTGCCCTCCAAATGGCGTTAAAATATGACCTGATCTACGCTCAGATGGGTTATGTTTATACTGTTCTACCTGATCTCCCCAAACCCGATAATGCCCCTGCACCGGGGGAACCTCCTACTATCGATAGTATCATTGGAGCTATCTCTCATCCATCTACTCAACCTCCCATGAGCTATCTTTTTTCTGGGGGAGGGGGCACCACTTCCTGCACTTCTCCCCCTCTTGGTACCATGCGTCCAGGATCCGGCATGCCTCCTCTTTCTGCCAAACCCACTGTTTACTACACTGTTATCCAACCTCATTCTCATCCACAGTCGCATCCTAGTGCTCCAACTCCTCCAGCATTAGCACCCCCGCCTCCTTTGTCTTCTCAACCCCCACACCAGCAGCCACCACCCCCTTAGGGGCAGATGTATGCTCAGCAGAGCATGACCAATCCTTTCCCGCAGCAACGCTTCATGGCTACCCACCCACCTCACGGACTAGTAACCACTCAACCTCCTCCATCTGGTACCTCTGACTACCAGATCCTCATGATGAACTCTGACCAACCTATAACCATCGACCTTAACCATCACACTAAATGCCGTCCATACCCCCAGCCTCCTGATCCATCTATCCCCGAGCCACCTTCTTCAGGTTCTACAGAGCCTCTTTCAACAACTAATGGTCCCTTGCATATCCCTCCACCCAAAGCCAAGGTTCATACCAAGATTCCTATGGGACCATTATGCCGAAATGCTGCTTCTGACCAAACCACCCATTCGTTTAGCATAGTAGATGAGCTGGCCCAATCTCCTGTTTCCATTTCAATGCTGGAACTCCTCCAGTCGTGCCCTTCCCAAAGAAAAGCTCTATTATCAGCCCTAGGCGCTGTAGATCCAGCTGATGACCAATTGATTGTTTTCGATGCCCATCCATCAGAGTCTCCTCCTCTTCCTGCTTCCGTAGCATTCCAAATCTCAGTCAAAATTCGGAATGCTAAAATTTCACGGTGCATCATTGACGAGGGGAATCCACCTGTGTGATGTCTGCTTCAGTTTGGCAACAACTCAGGTCCCCTCAGTTGGCCCCTTCCACGATCACTCTTCGAGCATGGGATGGCCACGCCTCCCAGCCCATTGGCCTATTCTGTAATTGTCCTATCACCCTTGCAAGCAAGACTGTTTGTGTCGACGTTGAAGTTATCAACACCCCTCTTGACTACAACATTCTTTTGGGGCGTAGTTACACCTATGCCATGTCTATCGTCCCCTCCGCAGTCCACCGCAAGATGTTTTTCCCCCATGACGGAAAGATTGTCACCATCAACCAGTTAACTTATCATGAACCAAAATCTCAGTCTTCCCCTGAGTCCACTATTTCTATTGTCACTAACAAGTGAACCATTGATTCTTGGCCCAGTGTTTCCCCCGACGTCTATAAAGACTCCCCCTTGCTTGGAACCTTTCTAGACCCTCCTCTTGTATCTAATCCTAGCCTGGAAAATGTTTGCATGATGCAATCATCTTGGGCTGACCTTACACATCCCACTTTGGCTAGTAAGCAACCTCAACCCCACCCACCCCCACTGGCTCCTAGCCCCTCGCCCCCGCTAGCTAACCCTCTTCCTCCGGAATCTCCTTCCCCAACTAATCCTCACAAGCCCCTCTACCCTCATGGGTCGATTCTGCCCGATTTCAATGCCCTTGGCCCCGTCCCTCCTGGCCATTTCCCTGCTGGTCAGATTCCTTTCCTCGCTCCCCCTCTCGGAGCTTCTTCCATCCCTATCTTGGCCACCCTCTCCCTACCCAACTTGACCTTGGGTATACCCATCTAGTACCTTAGCCCCCCAGCCACTACCCCACTTGGTCAACCCAAACCATATTTTGCTTTAACCCCGGTTCAACCGATACCCATGACATCTACCGCTGCCCGAGTGCCTCATTCACCCAATCCGACACCTCCTCCTGTTGCAACCGTGTTGGGTAACAATAACAAAGCTCGCAGTGGGGCACCAAAGAACAAGGTTTCCCCGACCACCTCTGCCCCTCCTCGACCTTCAAAGCATACCATCCAGTGTGCTTTGTGTGATTTTGTCAATCATGCCACCCATACCTGTCCTGAATTTCCTCATCTCAAGCCCATGGTTAATGTCGCATTCCCTAATTCCATGGTCCTGGAAGCTTCTGTTCCTTCCGCGAAATCGGCCAAGAACCCCAAGACTATTCACACCAACCACCCCTGTGCTTTGTGTGATCTCCATGGCCATTACACCCACCTCTGTCCCCGCCTCGAGGATTTCTACACCTCTCTAGCTGCAGTCTTCCAATTCAAGGCCAAGCGCACCGAGTCCACCTCTCCCCTATTTACACGTTTTTCTTCGATAGAACTAGAGGACACGAATGCTCCCATTGACATTCCCCCTCCTGACGTCGAGCTAACGGAGCCTTCATCCAAAATTTACTACCTATCATCATCCATGAGACCCTCGAGGAACATTCCCTTTGAATCCTCCCCAGTTGTTTCACTTGACCTTCCTTCAGCGATCACCCTGGGCTCATGATCAGTAGAACCTTTATCTACTTCCTCTTTTGTCACCCCTTATGATGATGCACATGTAAAACTCTCTTCTCATGATGATGAGTCAGGTAGCTTCACCACGTCCGATGGTCCTTCTTCCGCCAACCACCCCATCTCCTATCAGGATGATGACATTATGGAAGGAATCATCTCCCCTAACTTTCTCTATACCCGCTTACATCGAACCCATGCGTTTGAATCACATACACCTTGTGGCCATTACATTGCAACCCAATGTTTGGGTAAGGGGGCACCCATATTTGAAAGACCAGGAGAAGTAATTCTCCACAACTCTCCTAGTGTATCTAGTCACGTCGACTCTAGAACCATTATCCTTCCACATTTAGAAGAACCTCTAGAGTCCCATACCACTTCATATCACTCTGGGGATAATACCCCTTATCGTTCCCTCATTTTACATCAACAACCCATCCTCTTAGACATTTTTGTTGACCAACCTATCGATTTTCTAAGAGAGCATCAATTCATTATCTCCAAATCCTCTTTTCGGGATAGTGACACCAGGTATGCCAACCCAGAAACTTAAAGTCCATTTGATTCATATATGCAGTACTAAAAGAGATTGGTAATCCTCCATTTCCTTTCTCAAACTGCATAACCATAATGAAAAAAAATGGCGCACCATATCATTAAAATGTGTTTAGATTCCACTTTTTCTAAATACATTTTGGCATGACCACAACATGCTTGGGGGCACTTAGACCCCTCAACCATACAAATCCCAGATCTCAGCCAAAAACAGCACTGAAACCCCCTTTCTCTGATAGGTCGCACTTTTCAGGTCATTTCCTGGGATAGGTCGCAGTTTTCTGCCCCGTACTTGCTACCCAGGCCACAGCACAAACCCCAAAAAATGCGACTTGGCCTGTTCATGAGCTCTAGGTACCTGTTAATTTTTAGTCCCTTGATACTTCGCCAGGACCCATTGCGTCCACGAAGTGTCTATTCACCTCTCCTCCAACTCGAATTTCCTCACTTACAACACTTGTACTGGGGGCCCCACTTTGCCTCCTTACTTGTCCTTGTTCATGTTGATTTTCATCATGAGATACCATATTGTACTCATGTTATTATGATCCCCCATTGGACCTTTGCTTTTTGGCAGCACCATCGAGTCGCCCTTGTTTAGAGCATCCGATTTGAGTCATCATCGCATTCATGGAATCTATCTCAAGTCCCTTTATATCCCGCTATAGCCCTCCATCCTTCATTGCTCGGTCCCTCTCTCGTGTCGCACATTATGGCCTTCCGTCCCACTGTCCCCTATCCCTCATGATATTGTGTCAGTCGCTGCCAAGCCATCCATGCCCTTTGTGCTCTAACAAGGGAAGTCGTCCATCCGGTACTCAATATCCCTCATTCCATCATCATCATTAGTGTCTATCTGTTCGTTGCTCTACTATCTTTCTCATGCCTTAGTTGGGGTTCCCTTCTTGCCTTACCCATGGTGGACCTACTTCTGTTGACATCAGCTCCTTTAATCTAGAATTCGGGTCTAGGGGGCAGTGTACCTTGGTTCGAGCTCTTTTCAGCCTGATCCTGATCTATCCACTTGACGGTTCAGTGATGCAGCAGCAGCTATTGGTGATACCCAGGTGTGTGTGAGATGTCTCAACCCTCCGGAGGGGTTGGCCCTGCAGGTAGCCCCCCACATACTCGGATGAATTCTTCATTCCAGCACTTGATGCAGCTCCTCTCACTTGATGATATCGACCTCAATTGCTTGCAGCACCTCTTCAATTTGCACGTGTCGGTCAGATTTCACGATCCCTTCCCCGTGTGTAGGGGGAATTTGGGTATATTAGTATATCATGTACTACCATATCATTGTATAAGTCCTGACGATTATTCCAGGCATCGCCTGTATGAGGGATTCATCATTCTTGATTTTTGGCTTATGATTAGGCCAGCACTGGTTTTACTATCACGTTCCATGGTTTTCCAAGTGCCTTATTATTTGTACTATTGTCTCGGCGGGCATAGGTATGCCTCCCCCGCCACCTTTCACATTGGTACCACATAATACACTTGAGACTTGTTGCACCTATAAGTCTTGTCTCCTCAGGGTCTAGTCCTCCACCACTTTAGATTACCTTACATTCCTCTCTTTCATTTCTCAGTTCTTACAACGTACTTCGGTCATACGATTTGCTCCTAACACTCGTACGTTGGGGGGCAATCTGTTACACCATTTTTTGATCATCTAACCCATTATCGTTAGATGAACCCAAGTACACCATGTAAGACCAATTTTACCCCAAGTAAAATCTCTTTCACCACATTTGTTTACATTTCTTGGTCATATTTAACCCAAAACAAGGTAATCAATTAAATAAATCATTATTTAGTTAATTATTTCCTAAGAATAAGTTATTTAAATCACTATTTAAATACTATTCCTAGTTAAATTTGACTAAATCATTTTTAAATAATTAAATAAACCATTATTTATTTAATTATATTCCCCTCATCTCCCTTAAATAATAAATAAATCATTTATTTATTTGTTATTTATAAATAAAGGAATGACCCAAGTCAAAACATACCGTAAACAAATATAATAAAATATTCCTAAAAGGTGATTCTAGAATGTGATTAATAATATTTTATTCATGCACCAAGTTCTAGAACACCCCAATATTTTGTTATAAATAGAAGGGTTTTCCCCATTCATTAGTGACCTTCATTGCATTAGATCACTCTGGATCTTCTCTTGGTCACCATTTTACATTTTTCTTTGTGAACTCCCATTGAGTTCTATGTTTGTTCTTCCATACCCATAAGAGAGAGAAATGCTAGATCTGAAACACTGAGGACTTCCAAAGAACCCATTCCACTGAGGAGAACCAGAAAACACCTTTCTTGTTTTCCTCTCAGGTGCCCCATTCTTTAATATAATATAAGATTCTTTTTAAATATATTGTTATTGTCTTGTCCATTGGATGCATGGAGCCATTTTACATTTTATCTACTTAATGTCTTTTGTGCTTAGATCTAACTTTATGCAACAAACTTAAAGATATTTTGCAGCCATTATTGATGTTAGGGCTGCTTGGTATGCATAGCTAAAGTGAACTTTTACGACGAAAGATTCATAATAACACTAGTATTTTTTGATGATTTACTAATCTACAACAGGTCTTGGAAGGATCATGTTACACCATTTTTTGGTCATCTAACTCTTCATCATTAGATGGACCCAAGTACACCATGTAAGACCAGTTTTACCCCAAGTAAAATTGCTTTCACTATGTTAATTAGGAAACCCCAAAAGGAATAATTAATTAAACCATAATTTAATTATTATTCCCAGTCATGTTTAACCCAAAAACAAAGAAATTAATGAGAGAAACCCATAGTTATCTTATTATTTTCTAGGAATAATTATTTAAATAATATTCCTTGTTAAATATGACCAAATCAATCACCATTAATCAAATAAATCATTATTTATTTGATTATATCCCAACCACTTCCTTAAAAAGATAAATAAATCATTTATTTATTTATTTTTCACTAATCAAGGGATTTGACCCAAGTCAAACACCCTTTCCCTTCAACAAATAATAATAAAATATTCCATAGAGGTGGATCTAGATGTGATTAACATTATTTTAATCATGCACCAAGATCTAGAAGGACCCAATATTTTGTTATAAATAGGAGGGTTTTCCCCATCATTCTTCACCTTTTGTTGCATACTAGATCACCCTAGATCTATACACTCGGTCTCATTTTTCTGCCATTGTTGCTCCCATTGAGCTCTACCTTCTACATTGGGTTTTCTACATCTACAAGAGAGAGAAAGCTTAGATATGAAGTGCTGAGGACTACAAAGAACCCATCCCATTGAGGAGATCTGGATACACCTTCTTGTTTCCTCCCAGGTGCCCTGTAATATAAAAATTCATTCAAAAAATCGTGTTCTTGTCTTGTCTGTTGGATGCATGGAGCAAACTCTTTACTTTACCGCTTAATATCTTTCCATTTATAGATCTGTTTGTTGCAGCACTTTAACTACTAATTGCAGATCTGAAGATGTTTTGCAGCCATTATTGTTGTTAGGGCTATTAGTTATGCGTAGCTAAAGTGGTTCTTTTTCGTACGCTTCGACGAAGAATTCATACCAATGTATTCTATGCTGGAACATGTCGATGGTGCTCAAACTATTGCAGGAGAAACAATTATATGCAAAAACATCCAAATGTTTCTTTGGAGTACAAGAGGTGGAATATATGGGTCATATTGTATCTCACAAGGGTGTTAAGGTAGACCCTAACAAAATTAAAGCCATTAAGGAATGGAAAGTCCCCACAACCGTAACGAAGTTGCAGGGATTTCTCGGGTTAACAGGGTATTATCGCAAGTTTTTTAAGAATTATGGGAGAATAGCATCACCTCTAACAACATTATTGAAGAATTATGAATTTTCATGGACTCCTGAAGCAACTAAGGCCTTTGAACATCTTAAAGAGGCAATGTGCCTAGCACTGGTCTTAGCTATGCCAGAATTCACAAAAACCTTTATTGTGGAATGTGATGCCTCAGGAAATGGAATTGGTGCTGTTTTAATGTAGGAAGGAAGACCCATTGATTTTGAAAGTCATCCAATCAAAGGAAATTATTTACAGAAACCTATTTATGAGAAGGAAATTTTAGCAATACTGCATGCACTAAAGAAATGGCGAACTTACCTAATGGGAAGAAACTTCAAGGTAAAAAATGATCATGATAGTCTTAAACAATTTTTGGAACAAAGACTATCTTCAGAAGAGCAACAAAAATCGGTCACAAAGATGTTGGGTTATGACTTTGAAATAATCTACAAAAAAGGGAAGCTTAATGTTGTTGTAGATGCACTCTCAAGAAAGATTGAAGAGGTGGAAGCATTGCTTTGTGCCATTTCTATTATCCAACCAGATTGGATAACCGAAGCAAGAGATGAATGGAAGAAGGACAAAGAAGTATGGACACTCAATAAAAAGTTGCAGCAAGATCCTAGTACATCTGATACATTTAGTTGGAAAAATTATTCTTTATGGTACAAAGATCGCTTATATCTTTGTAAGAATTCCCAACTAAAACAAAAGATTCTTTTGGAATTGCAAACTTCTCCTTTAGGAGGACACTCAGGATTTTTAAAAACTTACCACAGGGTGAAGAAAGAATTTTTTTGGGATGGCCTTAAATCTGATATTCAAAAGTGTGTGACCGAATGTTTGGTTTTCCAGTAGAATAAAATTGAGACAGTTAAGACCCAGAGACTTCTACAACCTTTATCCATTCTGTTTTCAATCCTAGAGACAGCCTTGAGTTGTGAAAGACCAGTGCCTAGGACATCTTAAACAGCATA